>LGRX02003001.1:0-11020 GCA_001247695.2 Cymbomonas tetramitiformis | reverse complement strand
TCGTGTTGATAGCTGAACCTGCCGGAGAGCTCATACTAAGAGCCACCAGGACCCTATTGTGTTTTGGGAGTTCCCCAGTTCATTCACCAACTTGTCCCGTCCGCCCACATAAAAGATGTATGGGGTAGGGCAACTTTTAAATTTTGTAAGCATTGGCGACTAGGTTTTTCGGCTACAGATGACTTGCCACTGTCATGAGAATGACGTCAACCGTTCTGACGGGTGGCTTGATGGTGTGGGGCATAGTGCGCGTATTAACAACGTGGCAAGAGAATGGGGGCTTCAATATGATGGCCTCGTATCTTGTAAGCCTGGTGCTGAATTCAGCTCTCTTGGCTCAAATATTTGTGTACCGGCCCAAGCAGAAGAAAACTGAATAGTTTATAAATCTCTAGCTTTTCTTGATCCAGTGAGGCGTGTCTCGGACTGTGCAGAGTCAGGGCATTAACATTTTGAATGTAAAAGGTAATGAAGTGGCGATTTGCATTATGTCAAGATGTCAACTTGTCATATTTAACGTGAAAGGAACTTGTGAGCCTGGCTACGTCAATTGTCCCCGATGGTAATCTTATATGCATGTTTTGAATACCTATCGGATGAGAGGGGCGATGGTTAAAGGACATTTCATGTGTGGCCAGCTTCTTGACGAGATATTTCAATATTTTGCCTCATAATGGAAGAATGGTTTAGGATTGCTGCGTGATGCCCACGATACAAATTGCTGATTCTAAAAGCCTTCATGCACATTCTGTGAACATGTGTGTAATTATTATAACGTGTACAAATGCTCATGAAAATGGACAATGCGTTAAGCTCCAAAACAGGTAAGACGTTTGTAAAGCTCGCTGGCAAATCATCGATGATCAGATTTATTTACAGCGGTATCTAGCTCCATAAATTCCAAAACGTAGCTCATTGACAACTTGTAGCTGTGTACTAGGCTTCATCGCGAGTCAGGATAACAGACGTGTCAAGGTGACGAGAGGCAGAAACGATGACGGTCACCAACCGGAAATGATGGCAACCACCAACATGACCGAAATGTATGACATAGGCGACTGGCAGAATTGACAGAGGTGACCGACAGAAGTGACTGACTCAAATGTGACATTTGAATAGCTGCACCTACAACAGATCAGACTTGAGAGAATTGGTGGGAAACCATTTAGGATTCGAACAGTCGAACATAACTGGAGGGAAACTAGGAGGACCTCAGTTACAGCCACATCAGCAGACCTGCGAGTAATCAAATGAGAGACTTGGGAGGTGACAGTCAGAGACATATAAGCACTGATGGCAGATCCCATTTGATTGGCTGTTGCAGTCAGCAGATGACCGAACACATGAAGTGGCAGGGTAAGGACACGTTACCTAAAGAAGAGAGCTGTGCAAGCTCTCGTTGTTGAGTTTGAATTTGTTGTACATTGCAGCCACCTCTGTGGCGGCTAAGTAACTTAACTGAAAGTGTAATAAAAAATATCCGTATCCGATATCCGACCTTGGGTTTCTTTGTAATCCCAACCAATGCTCTATGCGCATTCTTGTAAGTCATCTTACAGTGAGATCCTGCCTTAGGATTCACACCCGAACAAGCTGCACCATCATCCGGGATTCGATTCGTGCATAAGCTATGTCGAGGTTCGGACTTTTGACCATTTCCGCATGAATTCGATCTCGAGCTTCACAGTATCGGTAAACAACACAGTGCATTATGCATCACCGCCTTCATTACGTTCATCGACTCTATGAAACGAGGGCATCGAGTTCCTCGTCGTCGCGGTTGATAACGATTTCCCCCCTAACACATGCCCGACTATGTTTCATATGCAAAGCCATCCGCCATCAAGATCACGTTGCTTTTTGTGGCGCAACGGTGATGCGGGGGAGCGCACGTCGCTTGATGGGAGGGAGCATTTACGGACAAGGGATGAATTATCCCCCGCCGTATAGGAGTATACCTTCCCTAGGAGTATGTATTTTCCCGAAATCCTGGAAGGTGTTGCACGAACATCAAGGCCTTGCCTATGTATATTCAGTGACCTATCAACAATATTCACATGGTGGCGGGGCTCGTTTATCTCACGGCGCGGTGCTGCTGCAAACCATGGCGGCGATGCTTCAGACCCCGGCGCAGTGCTGCTACTGTAAACGTACCTACTTTGTCTAGTGAAAAAAAATGTCACCCTTCCTGTACTAGGGGACATAGTATGACGTGATATGACAGTATGATAGTATGATAATGTGACAGTGTGACAACGACATGACTAGTCTACAATATATGACAGAGGAACGGTATGACAATCATCGGAATGACAGGTCAGGAGTCATATACATAACTGATGGTAAACGATGAATCAGGTGAAAGACCAGGAGTGATCAGATAATCATAAAAGAACTGACCTGAGAGATTAGATAATTATAGAAGATCTGACTTGATCTCATTGCATGTGTCACTGTTGTGCCACTGACATGCAGCTACCAGATGACAGATGACACATGAAAACAGAATCTGTTATGGAAGTGCCGGAATAGTTGTTTCTGGTGAGTGATCGCTAATATGGCCGGCTTTTTATTTAGTGATCCTGCACCACACTGCAAGACTGCGACAAGTAATAAGTTAATACAATAAACTACTATCTTCATAGTGTGCCCACAACAACTGGCATCTCAGGAACGTCTACGACTTCTACACGGCCTGTGCGTTGCCGAATTGCCGCGTTGCTTGTGATTGTCACGCTGCGTTAATCTTTCCGCCAACTTCGCTTCCGCTGTTCTTTTCGTCCAGCGTGCGCCAGCGCTAACGCTCTTTTTGACCGTTTCCGCTTTAATTCAAGATTCTTGACCGCTACTGGTGTACCGTTCGGGATTCTTCTGCTCACGACACACGGTGTTGGCGTTCTTTTATTACGCCCGCATCGGAGATTTTGTCGCGGCTTCTGGCTTTAAACCGCTCCCTTCAACGTTGTTTTTAATTGCCGTCCAAGCTCTGCGCGGGATTCTTGTCCGCTACTGGCGTACCGTTCAAGCTTAATAATAATAATAATAATAATAATAAAACATTTACGTCGATGAGTAAGGCAACGCCTTCGGAACGATCTACAGAGCCTGTTCCCCTCATACATGACTGTCTGCAAAGGCAGGAAGCATTCCAAAAAGCATGGAAGCATGGACAACTAGGCACTAATGTGAACGTGTTTGCCACCAGCGTCGGAAAAAACATCAGCAGGTCGCGGAGCTGATGCACGATGGGGATGGAGGCGGAGTGGGCGGCGGTGGTGACGAAGTGAAAGCCCAGGGGTGCTCCGACCCCTGGGCCGGTGGTGCCCCGCAGGCCGGGCTCCACTGGGCCCCACCTGGGGTCGGGGGATGGGGGTTCACATAGCTGCATAGCACCTCCCCTGCATTCTTCACAACCTCAGATTCTTTTCTATTCTTCGTGCAGAGTTTCTGAATGCTGGGTGATTCATCTATGGTGCCACCTTCGACCATAACTCCCGTTTCATGCAGTATGCATCTCTCCCTAGCATGCCGCCTGCACATCCTGGACAGTTTTTCAAAAGTGTCTTTACTCCACGGTGTGGGACACCCACCCCTTTGAGCACCTTACCAAAGCCATCTGGTAAATATCCCATGAGGGCCAGTTCCTCCGGCCACTTCACTGCGTTAAGGAAGGGGGTTCCTCCTGCATTCCTGTGCTCCCCGTCCAAGTGTGCTCCGGGGTATTGGCTTTGCTGCTCCACATTATCCTTGCCCCCAACCCACGGGCATAATCGGGGTGGCAGCAGGCATTCTCTCTCACTAAGGGCTTGTTTGACCATATCCGGATGCAGGCCCGTTTCTTTGAGCATTTTGGGGGTTATCTTTTTTGTGCGGGACTACATTCATGAACCACTGTAGCAGCTTATATTGCAATTTTTCATTATCAAGTTTCTTGCTAACAGGGCATCCCATGCTCTCACTATCTATAGACATTATTACCACATCTGAATACTTATCCTTGTAACATCCCTCCCCTGGCATTGTGTAGGGTCCTTTACTTGACCAGTAGTCATGTTGGATGAAGGGTATGGTCCCCCTTGGGTATTTGAATATTAGTTTAAAGCCTTTCCCTGTCCACTTTTTGAGGTTCTTCGGGGATAATGGTAAAATCCAGATTCCCTCGAATCCCTCCGAAGTCATGGCCGCCTCCAGGCCACGGGACAGTGTCTGCATAACCGCGGATGCTATAGACGTTTCATCCTCTTCCGGTGACACTGTTGATGTATGCATCTCTTGCAAGTCCATCCCACGTCCTATTTTTCCCTTGTGGCAAAAGGGTCTCAGCGCCTCTTTCATTGCTGCCGTGGGAATACACCTCCTTGTTTTGATTCCAGGGTGTGAGTTTACCGGGTTGCAGAAAAGCTCACATCCGTCCTTTCCCAGGCCTCTCTCATCTATAATGATGTCTAACAGGTCTCTCCTTATTGTATAACAATTCTTCGGGTCACCCGACTCAGTATTGCATGCTATAAGTGCTGAGTGGATATCATTGGCCCGCTGTGTGTAATTACTGATCGATGTCTGGGGTGTATCAGTTGTTAGCCTATGCCACTCAACTAACTTCCAGAATTCCTTCTTTTTGATGTACTGCAGGTCTTGGAAGTTGTGATACCCATTGTTGTTTGTGCGGATGGGTGCGGTGGCTACTGCTACAGTACCCTTTCTGGTATTGGATAGTCTGTACATGCTAGCCTCTGGGAGAGCAGCAAGCGGTTTGGAGGCTGTTAAGTCTTTGTCTATTTCTGCTAAGAGGAAGATTTCGGAGGCTCTAAGAGTGCCACCCCTTGTGTTTCGGCCTTCTATTATCATTCTTGGGTCTCCTACAGTAGCTTGTTTGATCATCTCATTTATTTCCTCTTGTTGGCTTTCCCTCAGCTGGTGTAATTCATTTCCTTCCCCTGAGCAATTCAATTGGATATGTTTATAAGTGCACAGTGCCGTTGTGCCACATTTATGACAGGTCGGGCTTCCTCCCATCCCCATCCTGTGTGCTCTATGGGGGGATGCTTGTAGGCCTGTGAGTTCTCTGCACCTGTAGGCCGTGAAATACTTAGAGGCATTTTTTGACACATCCTTGGTTGGTTTCACATGATTCTCCTCCATTAGTCTAAGTGCCCTGCCTTGTCCATTCATGTCTTTCCACTTTTTGTGATGGTTTAACTTTTGGAGCCTCCTAATGTGGCTCCTAACGCCTCCTGTTATGGATTGTTCATGAAAAAAGAGAGCAAAATCTAAGTTTCCGTCTTCATCGAATCTTAGCTGTCTTCCACCGTATCTGAAAGCCGCCCTTTTGGCGGTTCTATCTACCTTGTCATGAAGCCTGTCGTTATTGTGCCCTCTAATCCATTTGATCAGGAGTTTCGCTTGTCCTGCTGTGTTGTAAAATCCTAATTCTTCCAAGATCAATCTAATAGCTATCAGGTCCCTTCTGTTTGGCTCTTGCATAAGGTCCCGTACATTTAAGGTTCCAGGGTCACGGTTTACAACATTGATAGTTGCCATGGAGTCGATCGCGTGGGTAAGAGGAACCATGGTGTTCAGTATTTCATGCTTCCGATCTTGGAGTAGCTTTCTGATATCAAGAAAAAAAACGTTCGCCCTATGAGGCGAACCTGAAAATGTTTTTCTGAAAAATAATATTATGATATAATATTTTCTGAAGGTTTTTCGAAGCTGGAGGAAGATAAAAGCGAAGGTAAAAGCGCGCTGTTTTTTGCAGCGTGATTTGCGCCTTCCTGTACTGTTAAATATGCTTAAACCTTGTCTTACTTATGCCCTTTCCGCAAACTGCTGCTATGATTTTCTTTCGCTAACCCGTGTCTGAGCCCAACGAGTTAATCTCTGCGGGGAAGGCACGTAAAAATAAGCCTGGTGAAGTGAGCAAAGAGCTCTACTCTGCGCTCGCGAGGTACCAAATACCGAAAACGCAAAACAACATCGCAAAAAAGAGAATCATAAATACATCGCGAAAACAACGCAGCCTGCAAAAGACTCTTACCATTTTCCTCGTTTGTGTGTACTCGTGTCTCTACACGGAATTCTTCAAGGCAGTGAAGGAAGACTTGGGGGACGAAGTGGAATTAAACGTCACTGTTTACTTCGGCGATCTCGAGTTACGAAACAGAGTCCCTCTAACGACCACAATCTTCAAAGTAAGTAACTGTAATTTCCCCCTCTCTTGTGTGAAAGATACTGTGACAAGCATTATGTTAGCATTTGTAGCTTCGCGAGCGCATTGCTTCTGCGGAAATAAGCATTGTAAAGCATTGACACAAGCAGACTGTAAAAACGTTATGGCACTCAAATTTTTCAGCAGGCAACCAAGTAAAAGAGCATCGCTAACGCACCGGAAAATTATGGTAGCACCTGAAATTTCACGCGCCCATTGCTGCTGTGGAAAGAAGCATCGCGAAACCCTGACAAAAGCTGACTGCCAAAACGTTTTAACACTTCCATTTTTTCGCAGACATTCCAGCGAAATAACATCGCTAAAGCACCGGAAAATTATGGTAGCACCTGAAATTTCACGCGCCCATTGCTGCTGTGGAAAGAAGCACCGCGAAACCCTGACAAAAGCTGACTGCCAAAACGTTTTAACACTTCCATTTTTTCGCAGACATTCCAGCGAAATAACATCGCTAAAGCACCGGAAAATTATGGTAGCACCTGAAATTTCACGCGCCCATTGCTGTTGTGGAAAGAAGCACCGCGAAACCCTGACAAAAGCTGACTGCCAAAACGTTTTAACACTTCCATTTTTTCGCAGACATTCCAGCGAAATAACATCGCTAAAGCACCGGAAAATTATGGTAGCACCTGAAATTTCACGCGCCCATTGCTGCTGTGGAAAGAAGCATCGCGAAACCCTGACAAAAGCTGACTGCCAAAACGTTTTAACACTTCCATTTTTTCGCAGACATTCCAGCGAAATAGCATCGCTAAAGCACCGGAAAATTATGGTAGCACCTGAAATTTCACGCGCCCATTGCTGTTGTGGAAAGAAGCACCGCGAAACCCTGACAAAAGCTGACTGCCAAAACGTTTTAACACTTCCATTTTTTCGCAGACATTCCAGCGAAATAGCATCGCTAAAGCACCGGAAAATTATGGTAGCACCTGAAATTTCACGCGCCCATTGCTGTTGTGGAAAGAAGCACCGCGAAACCCTGACAAAAGCTGACTGCCAAAACGTTTTAACACTTCCATTTTTTCGCAGACATTCCAGCGAAATAACACCGCTAAAGCACCGGAAAATTATGGTAGCGCCTGGAATTTCACGTGAGCATTGTTTTCGCGGAAAGGAACATCGCAAAGCTTTGACAAAAGCTGACAATAACAACGTTGCGACACTTGCATTTTCCCGCAGACACCCTAATAAAATAGCATTACTAACGCACCGGAAAATTTGTATGCAGCACTGCTGTGATCTCTCCTATGTGGCGACGAGAGACGGCGAGCAAGTTGTTTTGGTTGCTGGGGCAAGCGACGTTGCCAAGAAAATCTTGGGAGCACTCAAATTGCTCAGCAAGAAGGAGCTGAGTTGCAAAACAGGTTTAAAGCATTGGAAGATATGGACTTTGAGGCTTAATTCTTCTGCCCCTCCTCTCCGAAAGATCTCGGCTTGCCATTGTGTTGAAAAGCTGACATCTAGGTTGTACTCTCCCTGGTACCACCAGACATTGATCGGCTTTCAATTGTTAATTTCAGAGCTGCCTGATAGTGCTCATCGTGTAACACAGCACCACCCTCTAAATATGAGTGATAGAAGTAAAACATTCACACGGCATCTCAGAGCTGTTCACACAGTTCCACCTTATGCTAATTCTCCAGCACACACCTGCATTTCTCTTCCAACTCAAAATTGTGCTGCCTCTGTTTACAATCGACTTAAACAAGCCAGTAGTGTCAGTTTATTTTTTGCCCTGCTCAATTTGATCCCCAACTTTCTCACCCTGTCTGTGAAAATTCACAAGTCAACTGCTAGCACACCCACCAGTCTGGTGAGACATACTGTGTGTACACTCACTGCGGAGGGCAGTACTAACCAGCTTAATAATAAGGTCACAAATATAGTTAAACGCCTGTTAGGTCGGAAAACAAACAGTACGGTAAACCTTTCAAACAGATACATAGAAGTCACTAAAAATGTTAGTAACTTAACTAGTTTCTATGCCACTAATAAGTGCTGGTTTGGTAGTGTGACAATGCAGTCTGTTAGCATAATATACACCTCTGATAGCTTAAGAAAACAGTCTTCAAACCGAACGCGGCAGGCTGTAAACTTAAGGCAACAATATGGCAACTTAACACACATATGTGTTAACTTAACACGGCAGTCTGATAACATATGCCAGACTGATAACTTGACACACTTTCATGTAAACTTAACACACGTGTATGAAACTTTGATACGGCAGTCTGTTTGGACCGCAGAAAGCCCAAAGCGGCACGCAGATAACTTGATATGGGCTACAGTAGACACGTTACGGTTTGCAGAAAATTTAACACGGTATGCAGATAATTTCACACAACACTTAATAAACTTTAAGTGGCACGCGGTCCTCTTAATACAAGCAACAATAAACTTATTATGGGACGGAGATAACTTAACGCGGTTCACTAAAAACTCAATATGGCCCGTAGATAACTTAATACGGCTTGCAAATAACTGTATACAGTTTACTGCAACCTTCAAACCGCATGTAGATAACTCAATACAGTTTGCAGGTAAATTAATACGGCTCACGGTTAAACTGATATGGCCTGCAGAAAACTTAAACAAACTCATAGACGACCCGATGAGGTCTGCTAATAACCTTAAGCGGTTTCTGGTAAACTTATCTCGGTCTCCAAATAACTTGAAATGGAATGCATTTAACCTCAAAATACGGGCTGTTAATTTAACACAATATATGTATCAAATAACTAAAAGGCACCAAAATAAATTTCCATTTACGGTCAACTTATCACGGCCCTCAAACACTTCAGAACGGAAAGCAGCAAACCTTATAAGGACGGATAAAATATTGAAGCGCTCTTCGGATAAACAAACTCAGAGTCCAATAAACACGATGCGGCATAAGGCTAATTTAAATGCTGTTATATGGAGATGAAAACTGACAAAGACATAAGCGGCAGCATGATTATGACATATTACATAATGCGGCATTTTTTGAGATGTGAGATAAACTATATCAAAACACAAGCGGAACTGCAAGCAACCTCTCATGGGACTTTTATTATGCTCTTCCACCTAATGACGGGACTTAGCAAAATGAAGTTGTACCCTAAACAATATTTCCCGGGGCCTAGAGTCATAATACACCTAGCCCACAAGAGACCTAAGGCCTGCAAAAGGATAAGCAAGAGCGCCTTGAAATACATGATTCAAAACCCCCAAATGGCATGGCTTTGGGAGAGGACACGGACCCAAAATACAAAGAAATCTAAAATGAAATCACCTCTAAGAATAACGAAACATAAAATTCACCGAAAAAAGAATAACGTCACCAAACAACATAATATGCCTGAACCTGATCAGATGTTAAGCGGTGGAGCAGGCACCGTAGATAATGCAGTAGATGAAAATATAATGGCTACGGAATCACTTCTCTCGGAAAAGGGGTGGTTAAATGCAACTCATGTTGGTGATGCCATGAAAATACGAGACCCGAGTACCATTGCCCCCATGGACCTCACGGACATGATGCTAAAGATGACAGTGGAGGACCAAGAACTCACACAACTCATTAACAGCAGACTCAAAAAATATGGCCACACACAAATAGGCGTGTGTGACAATATACATTGGCGTCTCATAATGATCCGCTTATCATCATCCGGAAAAATAGATGCTTACATATATGACCCTTTTGGAGATAATGCCGAAAGAGAAACCATCAATATGATTGTGGTAGCACTCACAACCTGGCTGAAAAATCTCAAAGCCACCACAGAATTTAAGAAATTCACAGTTACTATTAGCAAGGATACATTTCAAACAGATACATACAACTGTGGCACATGGGTAGCAAAAACCGCCTTCAGATGGGCCCAATGGAACAGAGGTTCACATCAGACCACATTTTTCGAGCACCTAAAATGTGACCTATGTAGTGGGGAGTATGGCGACAAAACAATGCAAAAGGAAATACATAAATACCGATTAGAAATGAGGAAAGAATTAGGGCTGACGGCCAATAATACCCGCAACACGCTGGAGCTCAAAACCCTGGAGCCCACTGGAAATGACGCTGCAATCAGCGGCTCTAATATGACTTCACCTGCCCACCATGTCCTCACACGTAGAGGTGCCACACCTAAAAAACAGATAGAAACTCTGATAGAAACTTTTAAACTGAAATGGAAGACACACACCACTAATGAAACAATTGTTTCAGAAACCATCGAATCACATAGGAAATATCATCACACCTCGAACACGGATAACACCAACATTCAAATTCATCTTCTCGTGATCAATGAAAAATGGTCAACCGCAGTCCACATCATTCCAGAAAGAAAGATTATTTATTGTGATTTTGATATCCCTACCAATAAACACCAAAAAGATATTCTCACACTCCTCCCTGAAGACCTGAGTGCGCACCGCATAACCTTGAAACTGGGAGTACATCCGAACAACATGGGGATTTTCAATTTTACATTAGCCCACAAAGCCTTTCACATCCTGCACAACACTAAATTCTTCTCGGCAGCACAATTAAACAGAGATCTACTATACGAACTTGAAAACCTAAATATTAGAATTCTACCACAAACGCGCAGAGAAGCTAGGATAACCAAACACGAAAATAACAAAGCCATTTCGACCATACGACACTCTCTAAGAACTCACCTCCCGAAAGTTGATGCACATCCAACAAAGCCAAATCCCGAAAACAAAGACGGTAAACCCATCTACACTGCTTATAATCACTTCATCTCAGGCAAAAGAAAGCTCTCTTGCGAACCTCGCACA
>LGRX02003000.1:0-28421 GCA_001247695.2 Cymbomonas tetramitiformis | reverse complement strand
CCCATTCAGTCAGCGCTCATACCCGAGCACCAGGCAGCCCCGCAATCAGCGCTCTTGCACAGGCGTCAAGCGGCCCTGTAGTCAGCGCCTCTTGCCCGAGCATCAAGCAGCCTCGCAGTCAGAGCTCCTTCACGAGCGTCAAGCGACCCTGCAGTCTGCACTATTGCGTAAGCATCAAGTGGCCCCACATTCAGTGTTCTTGGTCGAGCACGAAGCTTCCCTGCTGTCTGCACTATTGCCCGAGCATCAAGCTGCCTTGCAGTCAACACTTTTTGCCCAAGCGCGAAGAATCACCGCAGCCAGCCCCTATGCCCGTGCTTCGTGCGGCCTCACAGTCAGCGCTCTTGTCCGAGCATGAAGAGCCCACGCAGCTAGCCCCTGTACCCGAGCATCGTACGGCTCTGAAGCTACCGCTACAGTAGTCTGCGCTGAGCTCCCCCTTGACGAGTGGTTGCCCTGGAGCTTGGAAAACAAAGTGGCATGTGGCTGGATGCATCAGCAGGGTACGCGTGGCATGGGAGCAGAATCCGGTGAGTATCAGGGGCAATACAGTACCTTGTGCTGAAAGGTAATACTGCCAGGAAGGTAGAAAGCAAGGAGAACTAAGCTGAGCAGTGAGCCACCAACCGCGACCCACTGCAACCACACCTCGTTCCACACCACCATTAATAACCATGCAGAGTGCTCTTCAGAGGCTATCAAAAGCAATCTTATGGCAAGATATTTAACAAAATATTACTCAGCAACCACAGAGGAGAAAATAACTCTTGCATCACTCAGATTTTCTTCCCGCTTTTCCCATAACACGGCATTTATGGCACGCAGCTCCGTTACCATGCTGGTGGTGCAGCTCCTAGAAGCAGACAGACAAGCTTTACTGTGACTCGTGGATGTGTACGAGGTAGACCGGTGCGCCTGCTAGGATGTTAACATGTCGCTGAATTAAACTTCACGTGGGCCTCTACACTAGGGCAAAAGAAGAGAAAGCACACCGCTGTGAGGAAGAGCCAGTGGGAGCCGAGCCAGCCTCCAATAGCGGGCCCTGTTCCAAGAGCCGAAAGGGACATAAGAGTAATGCAAGCCTGAGTCCACCAATCTGAGGGATTGGGTTTTGCAAAGTTGAGTACTGTGGACCCGCTGTCTTGACAGCGTCACCCTTTGACGCCTCTGCCACGAGCTTCCGCGCCGGCACCAGAACCCCACGGGTACCTGTTGTTTCATCGGTCATGCCCTTTTATGCCTTTGACGCAAGCTCTCACACCGGGACCAGAACTCCATTTAGACTACTGTTTCATGTCATACCCTTTAATGCCTTTGACGCAAGCTCTTGGGCTGGGACCACGAACCCACGCGAACCTATTGCTTCTCCGTCTTGACCTTTGATATTTATGCTGCAAGCTCCTCGGCCAGGTGCATGCCTCCATGCTGTTTCATATGTTTTGCCTTTGATGAACCCCCCCGAAACTGGGACCGGAACCTCACTTGGACCTGTCACCTCTCAGGTCACAACCTTTGACACATATGTGGTGAGCTGCCCGGCGGCATCGGAAGCCCAAATGGAATGAATAAGAAAGTGTCTTGAGTTCTCATGGCTCATATCCAAGGTTTCTCACAATTCAAGGCAGGAAGGCATCAGCTGCATCAAGGTTGGGTGATGATGCACCGAATGCAAACCCAATGCCGTATGCCAATCCAATATATCCGAGCGTTTTCGCGCGCTCCATTTCATTGGTTCTTCCTACTCTTGCAAACCGCTTCCCCCGATCCCTTCAGTTCCTTAACGAGCTTGCTACCTTTATTGGGTGCTCCGCTACCGGAAGGCACAAGTGGAGAGAGCAAAACATTACATTATGTCGACTTACAATGGTATTCAGTGTCGTGGTGCATAAAGCGCGGTTTGTAGGGCACTTGAGGGAAGAAGGTGCATTGGGAGAACAACCAAAAAGATGCACTGAACATGGATGACACTCGCCAGCACACAGTATGGTGCATACGAGCAGGGTGCTGCGCAGTGAGAGGGACATGTCACCTGTGACAATTATGCGTGCTGCGAGCACGGCATGTTGCAGCAAGGTGGGGATGCGGCTCAGGTACAGCATCCACATCCTGCCCATCGATGTGCCATCACCAACCAGGCACCTCAACCCTTGCACTACCCGCACTCAACATCCGCTAACTGGCTTGGCATTTCCTGCTTTCACTGATGCCTCGAGGAGTTCCTCTGGCTTGGCCCTAGGACCCCTTCCGGGTGTCACGTTTGACCACACAGCACATCGGCATGCAAAGCCCTGATGCCCCGCACCCGAGCCCGACTCCTGACCAGGTGCAGCACTAAGAGCTGTGCAGTTGACCTCACTGTTGAGACAGTACTCCATGGCCTGTTCCCTCAGCAATATACGTTCCCCTAGGCCGGTGCCCTTGGCAGGACGTATGGCTACAAGGAATTCTCTCCACGTGCCTTGCGCGGCGCACCTCACAAGGTGGGGACAGTATGGGAATAGCTCAGGGAGTGCGGATGGAGGGGTACCCAGACGCAGAGGCCGTGAATGTGTAGCATAGTGCCGAGGCGAGGAAGGACACGAAAAGCTGAGGCAAAGGGAATCAACCTCTCCCCACTCTCCTCCCAGTAACTAACAACTTAGGCACGGGGTCACTCCAAACACCTAGGACCTCCACCTTGCACCGAGCCTCTGTTGAAAGCCACGATTCAAGACACAGCATATCACCATCCGATCCCAAATAATGAAAGCACTATGAGGGTCATCAAGAATACAGCCCCTCATGTCCACATCGCCACGGTTTCATTGTACGATGGGCTTCATCTCATCTGCTTGAAAATGCGCCCAATGTGAGCTGTGAAGGCGTTGCAAACGTCATCATGCATGCGACAACTTTCCCCTGCGGCGCGGCACAGCTTCTTGCTGACATGACGGCTACACCTTCATTTAGAGGCGTTGCGAAGTTGTCTAGCACATGTCTGGAGATTTTTTGTGAAGAAGAGTTTCTGTGCAAGTAGGCCTTGTCGACGGTTCGCGATCTGCCGCGAGGGGGCTGGGTGGCCAAGCGTTCAAAAAGTAGGGGAGCAAAGAAATGCAGCATCGTGACATCGCTACATTAATGTACACGGACGCAGATGAGGACCTCTAACGCCTTGAGAGGTGACGCCGGACCAAGCTGCGGGTCTGAGCGCGGCGCTCGGACGGGCCTCACCAGCAGCTCTCCACTGTACACGTCAGCCAGAGGACCTGATACAACCCTACCACTCTCAACTGGATGAAAAATGCCGCGTCGAGAGTGATCGATCTCGCTCCTCACAGCGTCCTATGGCGTGGGACGCCTGATATCTGCCTCGAAAAGAACGCTAAAGGAAGATGTCGTTGGCGTTGCCAACGTTCGCAGCGTGGGATGGACGTACCGGCGAGCAAACCTCCAAAAAACTGCACCACCCCGAATCCCATCTGCAGGTTGCCATAGCCTTGCGTGTCGGAACCTAGCCTGAGCAAGTCATTCAAGCAATGAAAGATCCACACCAATCCTCAGAGCCGAAAGGAGGAAGACATCGCACCTCGAAGAGACAAGATTGAAAGAGTGGGCCACGGACGGTGAAAGGAAGCATGCACTCTGAAAGGTCTCGGTGTGAGACACTTCTAGCTTTGTCAAGCGGTCCTATTTCTAAGACTTCCAAGCTTATTCAGAGACTTTTATTCAGCAGATGCTACCTCTGAAATCTGCCAGGTCACCGCCTTACGAGGCATGTTACGGAGTGATGGGGAATCCCTCAGTCCTACAAAGTCCAAGGGCGGGTGCAAACGAGCCGCGCTATTCGCATCGGTAATTGAGGGATTTGTTCGTAAGGCCGGTGGACCAGCGGTTCAGTAGCTTTTGCGAAAATAGCGAAGATTCTGATAGTCGAGTGTTAAAGCTGTGATGAATCGCCGACCAACAGCAAAACGGGATGTCCATGCAGCTGCTAACCTTTTGGTGAGGTACGGAAGGACTGGGACCTGCGAAGGATTCCAGCGAGTAAGCCCAAGAGAGAGAGAGAGAGAGAGATGAACTTACAAGGACGCACTTTCGTATCCTTCCCATCACAGTTGCGGACATACTTGCAAGACGAAATAATACAGTACCCCGAAACTTGGCCAGCCCTGTGCAGATGCGATGGGTATGTTCACTGCGTCACTTGAACAGCGTGACTTTGGATGCCTTTCGTCGACCAGGAAGTGTCCACATTCGACCATAAAAGCTATAGACGCGGAATTGAGTATTTTAATGCTTGGACGCTGCAACCCCACAAAATGGCTACCTGCATCTGATAACACATAGCATAAAGCATTATGTTGATGTACACAATCCATAGTTCAAAGCTGACAGACCGCAAGGTTGCCAACAACGCGTTGAAGTCCTTCATGGCCAACACGCGCTTAATATTTTGACGACCTATGACTGCGTTCCTGTCCCGCGAAGAGACACGGGAATTTGAAGCGTGTTTCAAAGTATTTTTCGAAAGAGCACGGTCTGATACTGATTTTGTTTATTATCTACATCCAAATAAATATCTATGTCTATACGAAAAATGATGTCAAAAAGCAAATATATTTGATACCTCGATTTCGAGGGTCCAAATGTTGGCAGTAATGCTCCTATGCTGCGCTGTTGATCGCCGGCTTTTTCCTTCCGTCGTCATTCGTCAGTGATGACCGTCATTCAGGAGGCGTAGGCGCAGGCGTAGGCGGATCGTCCGATCTCACTCCCCGGATCGGAGAAATGAAGGATCGCGTAGACCGTACTGTAGTGGCCGTTCACCTCCAGCTTCGAAGTCCAAGTGTCGCATGGTGTAGGTGTATATTAAGGCAAAAGCATCAAAAGTGTCCGTCACATGGGACGGATCGAGACCCCTCCGCCACCCCCGCGCGCACCCCCGAGACACCCACCCCCCGCGCGATTACGATTTAATGCGCGAATCGAATTAATCGCGCATCGCGCATCGATGCGCGTCGGGTCGGGTCGGGTCGCGTCATCGCATCGCATCGCGTCGTATCGCGAATCGAACATCGAACATGTTCTATCATCCTCACTAACCTTCACAAAAGCAAAAGGTCACATCAAAGTTCTATATATACCGGTAACCTTTGACCGGATTTTGAAAACAAGCGTGACCTATGGGAGCAGCAATCCATGTTCCATCGCGTCGCACATCGTATCGCATCGCATCGTGAAAATCGAAAATCGAAAATCAATCGATTTGAGAATCAATCACGAGTAATCGCATTTATATATTAAGGGTAGGGTGCCGTGATCTCACGAATTAAAAAGTATTGATCACAATTTCCATAGTTAACATAATTAAATTTTCATTGCAAAGCTGCCACTTGTTGAAATTTATAGCGCATAATTTTGCAACATGACCCCCTATTTTTATTGGCTAGGATCCAAGAATGGTGAGTCAACGTGGTATAAAAAAAACCTCAGGCAAATTCTTGGAGTAGATTTATTTTTAGAATTTATGTATCGATTGCATATACTAAATTATCACTATTTGATTTTATAAAAAATATTTCTCGAAAATGACTCCGAGAATTTGCCTGAGGTTTTTTTTATACCACGTTGACTCACCATTCTTGGATCCTAACCAATAAAAATAGGGGGTCATGTTGCAAAATTCGCCTCTAAGATTTCTTGAAAGTTAGTCACTTTATGTATCAGTTAAATATGGATTCTGTTATGAAATTTAATTCCAGAAAAATGGTTTGAAACCTCACGGCACCCTACCCTTAAGGCGAAAGCATCGAAAATGTCCGTCCGTCCGTCACATCGGACGGATTGAACCCCTCCACCATCCCCGCGCGCACCCCCGAGACACCCCCCCGCGCGCTTTCGATTTAATGCGCGAATCGAATAAATCGCGCGTCGCACATCGCACATCGCACATCGCGTCGCATCGCACATCGCATCGCGTCGCATCGCGCATCGCACATCGCATCGCACATCGCACATCGCATCGCATCGCATATCGTATCGCATCGCATCGCGAAAATCGAAAATCGCGTATCGTAAATGTCGAACATCGTTTATCGTTTATCGTTCATTTTCTGCATACCCTCCTCATATACCTTCACTAGAGGTAGAGGGACGTCAATCGGAACCTTTTTTTTCAGAGACCACTATATATAGTGAATGTTATGGAATATACTCAATTTTTCCCTTAATTGTAGAGCTTTGGACCGTTTATAACGCCCAAAAAACCGTTTCTGAAAAACGATTTTCCTCTTCAAGATATTCATTCTAATCTTAGGCGATGTCCATGAATCGGAACCACCACTGTTAAGCACCACTGTTAACAAGCTTTTTCCTCATGTTTCCTTTGAAAGTCGCTTAACATTGTTTTTTCTTCGGATACATGTGTTTGATATTGCCACGACGGCCGCGATATATTATGAAACGTAAATAAATAGGGTATCCACGTGTTCGCAATCTCAAGAGGAAATTATATATGTATATATAAATGCGAAAATATAACTATATCCCATCACAATTTTGCGTTTTCTGGAATTTGTATATGCTTTAAAACCACTATTTTGAGTGCTTAACACTGGCTTAACACTGTAGTTCCGATCCACGGACAGTTCTGATTGACGGCCATCCACCTCTAATGCCGCATCGAAGTTCTATATATACCGGTAATTTTGAAAACACGCGTGACCTATGGGAGCAGCGACGTACGCTCAATTTTCTGATCCATGTTCACGATCCATGTTGATGTTCAATTTTTGCATTTTCGATTTCTGATCCATGTTCGATTCGTTCAGATTTTCAGATTTTGCATTTTTAATTTCCGATCCATGTTCGATTTTAGATTTTGCATTTCGCATTTCAGATTTCAGATTTCAGAATTGACATTTTGCATTTCACATTTGGCATTTCAGATCTTGCATTTTGTATTTCGCATTTCAGATTTTGCATTCGTAAATGATTTTAAATTTTGCATTTCGCATTTTTGATTTCAACAGATCGAACATCGCGAATCGATCCGGTTCAGACACGTCGGGAAGGGGGCGAAGCCCCCTCCCCCCGAAGGAGGGCTAGTTAAATATATATTAATGCAAAAGCATCAAAAGTGTCCGTCACATCGGACGGATCGAGACCCCTCCGCCACCCCCGCGCGCACGAAATTCTAAATTTTGCATTGTTACACATCAACGAATTGTGATTGAACGTGTGTGGTGCGATAAGGAATGTTGTGAAGTATTGAATAACAAAAGTTTAGAAAAGCAAGTGGCATTGGCAATTAAAATGTAATGAACACAAGGATATTAATTGGGATACTTACATAATCAAGATATTGCTATGTTGTCCAACCATATTGACACTGTTAATATTAAAGGTCAGGTTGAATATAATTTGGAAGCATAATTTGAATGTAATGTTATTAATTAAATCAAAGTACCGAATAAAGGAATAGTATAGTTGTAATCTCAAATTTAAGGGCACATTAACAATAACAAGATAGATAAATAGTTGGGACATTTGAAGACATTCGAAGCAATCACCAATTGGCATATTTACTGTCAAGGCTAGGAATTGGAAATTAAGGTTACCTTATTAAGAATATACTCAGGTGAGATTTGAGGTGTTGGCAATGTAGCTAGTAAAACTAAAATGTTCTCTATTTACTACAGGTCATTAAGATATCGAATGCAGGATTCCTCTGTTGACAGCGCCCTTTTCTCGCAACTTCTGGAGAGCGGGAGGAATGTTTGTTTGAAGATGTGGGAACTCCTGAATCTTTGCATTCAATGATGAGATAGCAAGTCTTCTGACCCTCAGCTCTTCAACACGAAGTGATTTCGGGAAGTTATCCTGATCGATTGCATGTCCTCCGAAGTGAGGCCCAAAGAGAGGATTGCCGTGTTTGTCAGTATGAAACGATTTGAAAAAAGGCAGTGCACTGCTAGGTGTGGCTGACGTGTTTGAACCTGCCAAGCGGTATGATACAATCTGATCTTGTAGGATGTGAGTGAGGTTGCCATCCCTCCAGATCACAACATACAATTGCTCGTTGACGACACGCTTGAGGTCAAGACTATCTCTGAGGGCTCTGGCTTTCTGAATCGTTGAAAGCTTAGAGAACGGTATGACCACACCAAAAGCTGGAATGTCTCTTGCGCCACCTGTAAGCCAAAGGAGCAAAATAGAAAGATATCAAGGTAACATGGTTAATGTGATGTCAAGGATGGGAATTATTAGATGGAAACAAATTACAAAATCGAAAATAACAAACTCACCTTCAGCTGGGTTTTGCGAAGTGTGCTGGACTTTAGGTTCAGGGTTATTATTATGGGCTCTGATAGCCCCTAGCCTGACCCGTCTCTGATCGGAACCGTGACTCCGCTAGTAGCTAGGATGACAGTACAGTAGTACTGTACTGTCAGTCATTACTTCGTATTATCCGGGTTTCCGAGATGCATGATAAAAGCACTCGGCCGGACTGATTATGAGAGCTTAGCCAGTTTGTTTTACCCGAGCGGAACACCTGTTCTCGCAAAGTGTGAGGATGTTGAGCAAGCAGAGTTTCAATCTCATTTGGTGCATGGTACCTGTTGATGAATGGGATAAGTGATTGCATATTAATAAATACAAAACTAGGCGAATGATAATATCTAAGAGAAATTTACCTTAAGGGTCCAACGCCAATGTCCTTCTTGAGAAATAATGACATCGGTCTAGGTTTTTTGGCCAATCTCGTAGGAATGGTTTGCCGAGTCTTCGATTTTCCTTATTCTTTGCTGAATTTGCAATTTTTTAGCAGAGGGAGTAGCCCTTGGTGTTTTCACTAGCCTGCTTTGCAGGGATACCGCACTCTCAGAACTTTGTCCCCTTTGCTAGCGTAAATGTTTTATTATTATTATTATTATTATTATTATTGCAATTTTTTGCAGAGGAAGAGCAAACTGGTGTTGATCGCTGCCGTGTTTTTCATGATACGGAAGAGGTAGCACCTGAAAGCAAAAAATGGTCGAGATTGAGTTTGATGAACTATATGAAAATGAAAGACAAGGCAATCTGGAATAATATGTTAGTGAGCATACCTCGCCCGCAATGGTTGGTGGCTTCACCCCCAGCAAGTCAGGATGGATGTTGATGTTGAATTGTCGCAAACGCGTGCATATGATGGGACGAATACTGCTAGACCCGAGCAATTTCAACACTCGCGGGTAAACATAAACTCGTCTTTAACATTCACTCGTGTCGGAAATTATCCAGGCAATCTTGACACAGCACAAGATCGTAGAGCTACAAAATTTTTGATGATGACCCTGGGGTACAGCCCGCCTGGCTCATGATGATGGTCGAGAAACCCCAAAACGATGAGACCTCCGCCTTCGCAGCGACGGCTATCGACACTGAACATGTCAAGCCTGCTGCGGAGTGCGGACACTGAAGACGCCGACGTGGACCCCGAGTGGACTCTCAAGTTCCAAGACTTCTGGGGCCCTGAGTATGAAAAGGAGATGACGACTGCCCTGCCGGACATCAATGGCCTGAGACATGACCCTCAAGACGAGGCTAGCATTCACCTGGACCCTGAGCTGAGCAAAAAGGGTCCACCCTTTCAGCGCATCTACAAGAAGTCCGCGGAGGAACTCCGCCAACTCCGAGAGCGCGTTCAGACCCTGATGTCTAAGGGTTACATACGACCCTCGTCCAGCCCATACGCAGCTCCCTGCCTGATGGTTCCCAAGCCAGGGAATCCCAGGGAGCTGCGCCTGGTGATCGACTACCGCCAGACGGTGAAGGACAAGTACCCTCTCCCTTACATCCAGATGATGTTCGACGAGATGCAGGGTGCCAAATTCTTCTCTTCCTTCGACGCGGTGGATGACTTCTGGCAAGTCCCGATGGCCCCAGGAGACGTGGAGAAGACTGCCTTCACCACCCAGATGGGATCCTATGAATGGTTAGTCATGCCACAAGGGCTACAAAACTCCCCATCTCAATACCAACGACGAATGCAGCGCGCTCTGGGTCACCTTCCCTTCGTTCGCATATTCATTGACGACGTAGCGGAAGCCCTCCTCAATCAAGAAAAGCAGTAGCATCGCGGTGGAATGGGCTGCCAAGATGTTGATTTCACACCGCAAATCGGAGAAGGAGAAGGCTCTAAAGAACAGCAAGAAGCCGCCTTGATAGTGCATGTGGCTAGGGGCAGGCGTAACAGCTGTGCACCTTCGAATATCACGCTTCCAGTAGGAAGAGTCACATTTTTCTTTTTCTTTTTCTTTTCTCGGTCTGATGGGCAAGCGGAACACAACAACCGAGTCATTGAGGACGTGCTCAGATCCTTCGTGGACGCTAATGTAGAAGACTGGGACTTGTTTACCACCAACGTGGATTTCGCAATCAATGACTCCAGAAGTGAATCTACTGGCTTCACACCATTTGAGTTGGTATTCGGATTCTCACCGCTGTCTCAGCTGGACCTCTTCCTGGAAGCCGCGCAGTCCACCGTTGGACGACGAACAGGGGGAGTGGGTACCGCCCATGAAGTGGCCGCGAAATTTTCGTCGCAACTGCGGGACGCCAGACAGCGGTTGGAACTAGCTCAGCAACGACAGCGCGAGCAATTTGATCGCAGGCACGGGCAGCGGGAGTATGCTGTCGGGGACCTGGTCTGGATAGAGGCGAAGCATCTCACCGAGAAGGTAATGGACCGCTCCATGTGCAGGAAGCTGACTAAGCGTTGGCATGGGCCAGTCCCTGTGACAGAGCGCTTCTTCAGTGATATGCAAATGACCATGCCGGAGGCCGACAGGGGAGCCCCAGTAGCCTACCGCCTACGCCTTCCCCCTCACTGGCGAATACACGACGTGTTCGCTCAACATCGCCTCAAGCCATACACCAGCGGCCAGGACACCTTCGCCGCACGCGACCACCCGGCGGTGCCTGAAGAGGTAGTGGTAGACGGCCAGAAGGAGGCACATGTCGAACGTATCCTCGCACGCTGAGTACGACCTGTACAAGGAAAGGAGGTAGAAGAGTGGAAAGTTCGTTGGACCGGCTACTCCAAGGCCCACGACCAATGGAGAACCCGTGACAAGCTCGAACGCGGAGGCCCACTCCAGCAACTTCGTGATTTCGAGCAAGCGAGATTGCGCATGGAAGCACAAGTTCGCGATGAAGCCACACGACGGCGTGAGCAGCGTGGCCGCCACTCCGCCCAAGCCGGAGTGACGCTTGCACATCTCATCACCATCGAACCCCTGCGATGAACTGGACCAGCTCGAGCAGATGGAACATGACACCCTTCTGCCGTGGGAACACCAAGAACTCGCAGAAGATGGGTCATTAGCACTGGTGACAGAGCTGACGTGGCAACCCGGACAGAGACAACCCGTGTGCCCAGAATCCTTGTACTTTTCAGTGGCACTGGCTCGGTGGAAAGAGAGTTTCTAAATTGCTTTCCCACTGCTTCAGTAGTGACCCTCGACTCCGAGCCCACCTGGCATCCCACTCATGTACAAAACATCTTAGAGTGGAACCACGAGGAATACCCGCCAGGATACTTCGATGTCATTTGGGCAAGCCCTCCCTGTAGGCAATACAGCCAAGCGCGCACCAAACACACTATTCGATGAAAATGATATTCTCATGTGAATAAAATGACATTGCCTTATTTACCTCGTGATAGGATTAAAAAGCCGCATTTTAACAGTCAAGAACATGCAAGTGCAGGTTGTGCATTAGATTTAATGGTTTTTATGGTACAAAATTGAGGTCAAATGCACTTTTCGAAATCTAGGATGTGCCAGGAGGCACGACGTACCTGTTGAGACACCCATAGTAGGGGGGTCTGATTTCGATGAGAATAAGAGTAGCGAACTATTAGGGAAATTAATGAGTGGATGTGACATTGCCTGAGCGAACAGTTGGGGGAAATAATATGTGAGCTCAGAGGAGAGAATAAAGAGAGGTAACAGAGTTGGTCTCTCAAACTTGGACAGCAAATGATATAACTCTTGCTGTCTGGGTTTATGTTAAATAGTATATCTGAATATATGATATGATTCCTCAAGATAATAGAGGATAATAGTTTACTCCTGGGAATTCCCCTGGGACAATTTGGTATCAGAACGTGGTTGTGGGTAAGGGCTGAGTGGAGTAAGGCGGGGGTCTGCGAGGGGGACCTGAGGTGGTTGATATGGCAGCGGACTGGGCTGTCCTGGGGCCATGGGTGCTGCAGGTCCGGTGGTGGAGGGTGGAAAGGAGCCAACAGCAAGTGAGGGTGGAAAGGTGAATGGAGACGGGGGTGCGGCGTAGGGCGGCTGCATATCTGGAAGTAGGCAGGCTAGTTCTGTTGTGGAAGTTGAGGTAACGGTAGAGCGAGGCTGGAAACCTTCAGGAAGTGTGAACGGGTCCTCTTCGTCGTCCGACGTAGTGGGGGACACTGAAGGTGAAGGAGGGAAGCCGCCAAATGGAATACCAGGTTGCTGAAGAGGTCCAGGAGGGTAGACCCACTTGCCAAAGCCCTGCTTCCACCACTGTCGGTTGTACGTGTCGCCAATACCAAAGGGTATGGCCATATGCCGGTAGGTTACTAAAAATAGCCCACAACAGTGTTAAGGGGGCTGGAAGTGGATGTATGTTCAGCAGTCGAAAGCACACTTGCTGCCGGCGGCTGAGGTTGCTTGCAACACTATTGGTGGTGAAAACAGAGTTGAAGAAGTACTTTTTATGTTGTCAAAGTAGTCCTTACTTCACTTCTGTCCATTTTCTAGAAAATTCGCAAGGGCTCCGCGACACACTTTTAAGTGCTAAGAGTGGATGGAGAGTACTTGCTGCCGCCAGAAGTGTCCAGATAGGTCCCAGAAGGTTGCATAAGTTCATATACTCCAGAAATATTCCAGCAGAGTTCATATATGGAGAATAAACCAGCAGTACTGTCCAGAAACCACCATTTGCCAGTCTGTTAAGAGCCAAAAAGGGCTATTTTGGGGCTGAAAAGGGTACATGCACCAACCAAAAGAAGCACCAAAGGGCTGTAGAACGGTGGGAACTGTTTAAGACCAATAAACAATATCCATACTTGTTGCAATAAAGTAAGAACACTGTATAAAGCCCAATATTGAAGTCTAGGGAGTCGATCCACTCTCAAAACTCCTTGTTGATGGACCAAAAAGGAGTGAATGCACACATATGTTTTGAAGAAATAAGCTGTTTGAGGCTGTTCTATGGGTTGGTGAGGGCTAGAAAAGTTGTAGATAACCCATAAAAGTCGTGCAAAAGTTGTTGGAAGCCAGGATATAAGCTAAGAAGGTCCATGCACTTTCCTTGCTTGAGTATGGTTGTAACAAACGCCGGCTTCTCATGGTACCGCGCCGGGTTTGTTCAGCTGGTGACACGCATGACAGTGGTGACAGCATGACAGGCTTTGCGAAGATGACCATCTGTGAGATGCAGACTTGTCAGAGAAGATATGGTCACCATCAAATGACCAGGGAATGATAAGATGAAGATGGCAGTGACTCCTTTGCCGCTGACGTGTCAGTCAGAATGCGGTAAACGGTAACATTGTTAGAGCTGGCATGGAATAATGACTTTCCATTGGCCAGATGAAGATTTAAGGGCTAGAACCCGTTACAGTTTTGGGAAATGTGACAGAGCATTGAGATATAAGTAGGCTCTGACCGGAGGTCAGGCTAGTGGACTCATTATTGTTTTGCCTTCGCAAGTACTAGGTGGCTGTTCGCGTGCCAGTGCTAGAGTGCTAAGACAGTTCTGCTCACAGCTTTTGTACACAACAATGATTCGTATTTTGTGGTTATAATATCAATTTTGACAGATATATTTTGCTGCTGTTTTCATATTTTTTCAAAACAATAATGTCCTATACCGGGCAATCCTCATGGACACCGGCGCCAACTGCAACATCATCTCCATCGCGGTCGTAAGGCGGCTGGGTCTCACGGTTTATGAGGCCAGCACTGGCGCCAAGGTCACCAGGTGTGACAACAGCCCCACGAAATTCACGCATTACTGCTACGTGGATGTCATACTGGCTGCGGGCACGCCACACATGACGCTTCACCGGCTGCACGCCTTCGTGACCTTCGAGCCCGAGAACTCTTGGGACCTGCTGATAGGCACCGGGCCACTGAAGAATTCCCTGATGATCGACATCAAGCTTGGAAGTTGCGTGGCCGTGTCGCATGCGCCGACGATTTTGGGCATGGATGCTCAGGTGGTTCTTCCGTTGGTCGACATGACATCACCCAGGCGTCCTCACCAGCCCAGGAGGGTGGACCCAGTGGTGTGTTTGCAATCAGAGATCTTTGGGCAGGGGACGGAGTGCGAATGGCTAGGGCACCCACCCTTGAGCACGAGGGAGGAGAGGTTTGCTGCCTCTGGGATTCAGTCTGAGCACATCCATGACGGCTATGATTCACCAGTGAGTTCTCCAGCGCCTTCGTCAGGGCCACCTGCTGCGCGCCCTAGACCACGAGTCGCCACACGCGCGGAGATCGAGGAGAGGTGTCGCAGTCACACATGTTCTCTTGAGGGAGGTCGAAGGAGCCACCTGGCGTTACTGACGCCCAGCGCACGGGCAGTGTCGGAACGCATGCTTACACAACTTTACGCAGAACCGAACCCCTGGGTGGGTGGACGCACGAAGTGGGTCGCTGATGGCCAGGTGGCTGGGGGTCGTCCGTCTCTGGACGTTCGCCTTGACCACAACTGGGCGGATCAGAGACTGTATCTGGACCGGCACCATGTTGCGCGTCTCTGCCGCATCCTTCAAGACCTCCCCGAGGACATGCCAGCCAAACCTTCCCAGGAACACGTCTGCGTGGAGTTCGTCCGTTGTCTCGAGCAGAAGTGGGTGACGGTGGACCAACTGATGCCCCCTAACTGGCTGTATGTGGACCAGAAGTTGGATCACGATGAGGAGAAGGACCTCTGGGTGCTCAAGGGGAGCTACATGACACACGTGCCGTCCCCTGCCAACAAGCAGGGCGTCGTCAAGCCCAGGGAGGAAGGCAGAGCGTTCGATAGCCTCAACCCAATCCAGCGACTGCAGCACACACTCCAGGAGTTGTTCCAGTACCCCAGTGGTGAGGTCGCTGGCACCCTCATGTGGGATCTGAAGGAGCGCGTCCTCTGTGTGCAACCGAGCGCAGCCACGCAGTACCTCGAGCTGATGCGCTGCACGCTGGATCATGCACTCGTGTACAACAGTGAGGAGTTGCTGAACGAGCTTCAGCACCCTCATTGGTACGAGAGCACTGGTGTCTGGACGTACCAGCTGCTCAGATACCTTTGCCCAGTGGACATGGAGTCCCTCTCGGTTGGCATCCTCCGACAGTACAATTTACGTGGCAGCGAAGCGCCACCTCTGGAGCTCGACACCCTGGGTTCGAGCACCAAGTACTACCCGGTGGGGGATGGTCTTGGGGGAACTGGCAGGGTATTCTCCGAGAATGCCGCTGCTCAGGAGTACGTGCGCCTGGGGGAAATGAGGAAAATGCTCAAGGCGGCCAACACCAGGCAGCAGGGCCATGATGCACTCGAGGCAGATGCGGAGCGTAGGCCACCACCGCCCAACAACATGGTCAACATGAGGCTCACGAAGCGAGCCCCTACGCAGCCACCTGCTTCTGCCGCAGGCGCAGGACCATCCCGAGCTGTCGCAGGGCCATCCCGAGCCAGGTCCGGCAGCCACTCGCCACCTCGCTCGTCGCACATTGCACGACCATCCCGAGCTGGCGCAGGGCCGTCTCAAGCCAGGTCCAGTGACCACTCGCCGTCGCGCTTTGCGCACATCGCGTACTGCCGTACACCGTCGCCTTCATCCGACAGCCATGGGCCCGAGGACTTGGTGTCGCCCCCTGCATCGCCCGCCTTCACCAATATTGGCTCGTGGGCGAACTCAATGCGTGTCCCACGTGCTTCCCGATCACTTTCCCCGGGGGGGGCGCCTCCTACGCCTCCGAGTCCACCACGGGAGGGTCGCCTGCCTCGGTCCCCTGTGAGGAGTCCACGGGGGTGGCGCCGTTCACCATGTTGTTTGCCCAAGAGGCGGTAGTGCCGCCTGATTTGAAACAGGCGCCCAGCATAGATTTTGGTGCTGAGGTCGAAGATGAGAAGGATGCCAGAGTCAAGGACCTCCACCAGAGAGCACAGGTGGTGAGGCGACTGATGGTACACGCTGGTTGCAGCCTGGAGGTCGCACAGCATCGTGATACATTACATTATGAAGGGAGAAGAGGTGGGGGCTATGAGCCTAGTCCACACCAGTTTAAGGTGGGCGATTTCGTCTACATCAGGCAGAAGCCTCGCAGCGGCATGGAAGTCGCGACCAAATCTGCCATTCTGAAGCTGGTCAAGATACAGCGAGATGGTGTGGTGGTACTTGAGGACGCCACCAAGTTAAGAGAGAAGAGCACCGTGCAGAGCATCGCGCCATGTCACCTACAGGTGAAGGACCAGTATGACTGCAGTGCAGCCGTTCCCAGTAAGCACCTAGCATGTGAAGTTTGCAGGAAGACTGATGGGGAAGCAGAGATGTTGTCGTGCGACGCATGCAACAGGGGGTACCACTTGTGGTGTCTGACCCCAGCACTGGATGGAGTACCAGAAGGCGAGTGGCTATGTCCCAGGTGCTCAGGCACGAGGATGCAAGCCGCCAACGCTGAGGTGCAGACCCAGAAAGATGAGAGCTCTGGTGCCCTAGAGGACAGACTGGGCATGAAGGAGCAGCAATTGAATGAGAAGCTGTCTGCGGAGATGCGCCTGTTGCCAGCAGACGTGGGTCCCCGTCGGGTGGTGAAGGGAGACAAGTTTCAGCCTTGGCATGCCATCTCATCAAGGGAGATGCTGTTGAAAGAGGAGGACATGTTCTTGGGCATGCCAGATCAGATTGATTGGGGAAGACAGGACAAGCTCTCTGAGGCTGTGCAGATCTTCATGCCAGGGCATTGGAATGAGGGGCATCGCACGGTGCTGAGCAAGAAATATCGGGAACAGAAGGCCATGGCAAGGCATCTGAGGGATGCACCTCTTGTGCCTGCGTTGGCTGAAGAAGAAGTTGAAAGACGAGGAGAGCTGAGACACATGACTAAGGCTCAGGTGAGAGAAGCTAGCGCGCTGCAGTGGGGGCTTGAACTGGTCATCACAGTGCCCTCTGAGGTGAGGCGTTTGGCGACAGAGGTGGACTGGAAGTCCGTCGATGGCGTGTGGGACCCATGGGCAGGCACTGGGGTCATCAGTGAGGTAATGGTGGAGCAATGGCCGCAGTTGAGATTCATGAACAATGACTGGAACTCTCAGTTGGGTTGGTCTGAGGCGCATGACGCACTTCAGCCAGGTAACTATCGCATATGGAAGGAGAAGTATGGCGTTTGTGACGCAGTGGTGACTTCACCTTGGTTCGCAGCGCTGGATATCGCGTTTCCGTTGGCAGTAATGGCCAGTCGTGTGGTGGCATGTGTCCATGTTCCATCTTATTACTTGACAGACATGACCGAGAGCAGGGCTGCGTACTTCAGACGATTGAGTCAGACGGGACGCTTGCATGTGATTGGGCATTTGGAACATGGACCTATTGGCCGCAGGTGTATGTGGGTCTTGGTGTTCAAGAATCCGCTGGTCAGAGCCAGAATGTTACAGGGTGGAGAAGGTGAAGGCATTGGTATGTTCACTTTCAGTTTGGGCAAGTTCATGGCAGATGGTGATACGACCCAGTATGCTGAACAAGCCCACATTTGAGTCTGTGCTACTGCACGCAGCAGCTACAGATGGGGGATGTTGGAATCTGGGCTTGCATGTAAGAGTTCAGCGTTCGATATCAGGGCATCAGAATTTTAAAAATTTTGTAGCTCTACGATCTTATGCTGTGTTGAGAATTGCTCGAACAGTCACCGGCACCAGTGAATATTAATGATGCTTATGACCAGTCGCGAGTGTTAAGTTCGTTCGATTCCGAGAATGTTTGTACCATCACATGCACGCGTTTGCGACAGCTGTAACAAACGCCGGCTTCTCATGGTACCGCGCCGGGTTTGTTCAGCTGGTGACACGCATGACAGTGGTGACAGCATGACAGGCTTTGCGAAGATGACCATCTGTGAGATGCAGACTTGTCAGAGAAGATATGGTCACCATCAAATGACCAGGGAATGATAAGATGAAGATGGTAGTGACTCCTTTGCCGCCGACGTGTCAGTCAGAATGCGGTAAACGGTAACATTGTTAGAGCTGGCATGGAATAATGACTTTCCATTGGCCAGGTGAAGATTTAAGGGCTAGAACCCGTTACAGTTTTGGGAAATGTGACAGAGCATTGAGATATAAGTAGGCTCTGACCGGAGGTCAGGCTAGTGGACTCATTATTGTTTTGCCTTCGCAAGTACTAGGTGGCTGTTCGCGTGCCAGTGCTAGAGTGCTAAGACAGTTCTGCTCACAGCTTTTGTACACAATAATTCGTATTTTGTGGTTATAATATCAATTTTGACGGATATATTTTGCTGCTGTTTTCATACTTTTTCATGTTGGAATCTGGGCTTGCATGTAAGAGTTCAGCGTTCGATATCAGGGCATCAGAATTTTAAAAATTTTGTAGCTCTACGATCTTATGCTGTGTTGAGAATTGCTCGAACAGTCACCGGCACCAGTGAATATTAATGATGCTTATGACCAGTCGCGAGTGTTAAGTTCGTTCGATTCCGAGAATGTTTGTACCATCACATGCACGCGTTTGCGACATGGTGGCTGCTTAAGTATGGTGGGAGTGGATCCACAGCAAGTATTTCAGAAAAAAAAAGGCTATTCCGAACCGAATTCCAGTGTGTTTGAGGTCAGAATTTATGTAAAACTGCCATAAAAAATTCACTAAAAAGGTCGGAAAGCTTCTCTCCCCCCCCGAAATACTACACCTCCGAGTCCGCGCTTGCTGATGCACCCAAAATACGCCAAAAACGCTGTAGACGCACGTCCAAAAGGCCGAAATACCGCAGCTTGGGCAAGAAAACGGCCCGCAATTAATATTCTGCCGTTTTAAAAATAATGCCAAACGTACCCAGAACCGTCCACAAGGCTCCTTTGCACCGGTACATAGAGTTCACTTTGTCGATGCACAGCATAAAAGGCCAAAATAACCGGTCGATGCACGCACAAAACAGCCAAATACAACCGTCGCAGCTGAGAAAGTACACGCAAGTGCGCCTGTGACTTTGAAACAATTATTTGAGCACCACCAAAGGATACCTCACGAATATCGGCTGTGCATGCACCGGCGAACGAGTCCAAATATCAGAATAGCGAGCGCGAGCGAGCCCAAAAAATAGGCCAAAAACGTGTGCATGCGCAGCCAAATACGGTCCCGCCTCAAGGACGCTAACCCGTAAAAGCTGCAAATAGCACCGTAATTCGCCCACAGAATACACCCGAAGTGCCAACGAAGTAAGAAGGCAGTTATCCACAGGTCCGTACAGTGCATGCACGAGCTAGAGCGAGCTAAAAAGACGCTCACACGCCAAAGATACCAAATTGTCCCAGGGAAATTGACGTGCTTCCATTCCGGGCGGGGGTGTCCTGAGCCCGCAGGCCTACTGCGGTATGCCAGAAGGGCCGCGTCCACCACGCCCCGGTCCACCACCCACGCATGCGTCTCCATCTCCGGGGTCATCAGCATGACTGGCGGCTGTGCCACAGTGCCCCCCATGTCAAGCCACATCCCTCAGGAACCGTCCCGGTGTACCACACCCCAGCAGCAGTTCCTGGACCGGTCCCCGCTGTACCATGGACCTGGTCTGGGAGTTTCCCCTTCGGGGGGGTTCCCTCCCCTTACGCCCCTGCACTTCACTCCCCGGCTCAGACGCTGCCAGGGACTGCTAAGAGTGCTGAGGAGGCGGCACGCTGGCTGGCGTATCGTCGGCAGGAAGAGGCGGCGGTGCTGGCTGCGTCAGGCTTGCAGGTGGGAGCTCAGGCCACCTATGGTGCTGGAGGGGTGCTCGCAGAGCGCCCCGGCACGGGCTACCCAGCAGGGGCCTTTCGTACCACTGGAGGGGTGCACGCAGAGCACCCCGGTGAGGGCTTCCCTGCAGGGGCCCACGCGACGAACGCTGGAGGGGTACAGGAGGATGAGCCGGAAGAGGAGCCTGTCGCAGACAATCCCTGCCCTCACGATGAGTACCTGAGAGCAGGGGGCTACAGTGACGTAGACCCCGACAACCCATTTGGCCGTAGTGCTGGCGAGGAGTCTGCGTATGAGTACGAGGCGGACCCCAACGACTACGACGAGTATCTGCGGGCGGGGGGCCACAGTGACGTGGACCCCAACGATCCGTACGGGGAAGGGCAGCGCTGGGACGAGGTAGATGACGACGAGGAGGAGCAGGAGGAGCTGGTCGTCTCCATCACTGCGTCAGCCTCAGCGCAGCGCGTTGTCACTGTTGGCGTGGACGAGACGTCCGCAGCACCGCCACAACCGCCTGAAGTGTTCGTCTCGAACAACGCAGGGCGTCGGCGGTCTCGTCGTTCGTCGGGACCGGGGAGCTGGGACGAGCGCAACCTACCTTTCCGCGAGGAGTCCGACTCCAATTCTGGCGGGGGCTCTTCGTCCGCCTCGCAGACGTCCTCGTCGAGGTCATCAAAATCCTCGAGGTCGTCTAAGTCGGGCAGGAGCGGGCAGAGTGACGGACTTAGTGACCGTGCCCGCAAGCATCGCGACGCCAAGGAGAGGAAGCGGAGGCTGCGGCGTCGAGAGCGTGACGAAGGGCGGACCCTTACCCCTGCAGCCCTAGCGGCCACCTTCAGGGAATGCCTGAAGGAGTTCCACAGCCAAGGGGGGGGCACACGGTCCGCTCCTGCAGACCCCACAGCTGAGACCGCCAGTGCAGACCCCCAGGCCGGGGTTAATTCAGTCGCCGGAGGGGTGCCCGCGGAGCACTCCGGCGCGGATCCTCCAACGGGGGTCATTTCAGACGCTGGAGGGGTGCACGCAGAGCACCCCGGCGCAGACCCCCCAGCGGGGATCGCTTCGGTTGATCCGCAGCTGGCGGAGGGCGGGGGGGAGATTCACCCGCAGCGAGCTGGTGTTGCCCCCCTGACCGCGGTGGTGGCCCCCGATGTGGGGGTGCAAACTGGGCAGCCCGGCGGCAGAGGAGGAGCTGGAGTCAGCAACGGGGACGTGACCCTGCAGCAGACGGCGGGCAAGGGCAGCGCCACACGAGAGCGCGAGACCGTTGGCTCCCGCCAACTGGCCCGGCTACGAAGGCAGTCCCTGGAGACGGTGGTGGTTCTCGGGTCTGGTGAAGGAACCCCTGCTGACCACACCCCAGGCACTGACTCGACAGCTGCCGTTCGACATGTGAACTTCCGTGAGGCGAACGGGACCCCTGATGGTCCTGGTGGAGTGACGCCTGGCGGGCCCTCAGCGGAGCTGCCTCCCCCTGCACATGACCCTGCTGTACCAGCACTTGGAGGTGGCGATGGGGGATGTGCACCACCTGGACCTCCGACAGCTGCTCCCTTGCCACCCGCGGTGCCACTCCCAATGCCCAGTGGGCCACCGCCACCTCCTCCTCCTCCTCCACCTGGTAGCACGCTTGCGTTACCAGCACCAGAGCATGATGGTGGAGGTCGTGACGGGTCACCAGGGAGACCTCCCCCTCCCCCTCCGTCTGGTCGAGGTGGGCATCGAGGGCGGGCCCTACTGGCCACACGAGATGGCCACACTCTGTGGGTACCGCAGCCTTGGGGGGACACTGGATACCTCGGACTCGGAATGCCGACGGCTACGGTCAGATCGGCTGCAGATGGTGGCCTTGACCTCTTCTACAAGGCTATCCTCTTGCTGGGGGTATCACTGAGGGAGTACCTTGACATGGGGGGCACTGTGGCACAGCCGCCAGTCATGCTGATGACCCCGGAGATGGAGACGCATGCGTGGGTGGTGGACCGGGGCGTGGTGGACGCGGCCCTTCTGGCATACCGCAGTAGGCCTGCGGGCTCAGGACACCCCCGCCCGGAATGGAAGCACGTCTCCAGTACCCCTGAGTCCGAGATGCACCTCCTGGATCCCGACTGTCTTACAGCATGGGCCGAGGTGGAGCAGTCGGAGTGGTATCGGCAGCTGCAGTCACGGTCAACTCCTACGCCGACTCCAACCCCGCCTCCATCTGATGGTCGATCCAACCGACAGGTAAATTATTTTTTGCTTCTGCTTCAAACAGTGTTTTCCCTCCCAAAGCATCCTTTTCTATATTTTGAGACATGCTAAAAATGTTTTTTTTTTACTCACAGATGGAAGACGAGGTGCAACGAGGAGGCGGGGACGGAGCGGGCTCGTCTAGAGGGGCAGGCATTTTGGTGGAAGAAGCTCAGTTTCTCCACAATGCCAAATCCATGGGTATGACGTTCTGGATTAACTTGAGCGGCTTGGCGGGGGATGCGGAGTTCGACAAGGTGGACACATATCTGCGCCTGATTATTGACAAGGAGATCTCACTAAAAGAGGGGGGCGATATGATAAGCCAGTTCAAGAAGGAACGCATGGTGCAGAAGCACTTGGTGTCCGCGGCGGGATTGCAAACCTGGGACGAATTCAAGGAGGATTTCACCCCCTACTGGAGCTCCCAAGAGAAAATCGAGTCGTTGATCGGCTGCTTACAGTCCGCGAAGGGGGGAGCGCGCCGGGGGGGGTCCTGGGGAAGTTCCGCTAGCGATCTTCAATTACGTCGAGAACGCGCGGGCAAATCTCAAAGAAGTCACGGGGAGCCCAATCTTGCCACCCCCACTGTAAGGGGGGGGCACAGTGGGTCTCCCGTCTGTCACCCCTCAGCCCGAGGTGTCACCAGTGTCCGTTGTCACGGTTGTCAGTGTGCTATAAAACACTCACCTAAGTATTTTATATCATCTTAGTATCCGAGAGCACCTGCCCCTGCGAGACAGTTCCGCTCCTCAGCGCCCGACATATATATATCCTTATATATATATTTCTCACTTCTTGTCAGGTTATCGGCCACCACTTGTGGGTGTTCGTTGTTTACTTTTGATCCTTGGAGGGCGAACCGAATCTCCTCGAATCCGCCGCAACCGACGGCAGCTGTTTCGTCCTTACGGCAGCGACTATATCCAGACCCCGGCCACCGTTGAAGATCGCGGCCGAGTCCAAAATTTTATCACCAAACCGTGGGCAATTTGGGTAGGCAATTTATTTTAGATTATTTCTCTCTGATTTTAGATTAACCCATTTTTCATGTTGATTTTAGATTAAGTTTTTTTTATCTCATCTGGCTATTACCGGTGCATGCATCCATGCCATCGTTACACTACGTTACACAAAGCAGTTGTCGCGTAGCCAAACGAGAGGAAAGTAACATGGCTGCGGCCGACGACTTTGAGTTCACAAGCCCGGGAAAAAATGTGGAAGATATATATCATTCGGATGAAGAGGATGAAGAGGAATTCCTCGTTAACCACATGGAAAAGTCGAAACGTACCCGTGTCCCCTTAGTGTGGAGTACCGTCCTCAATGGTGTATCGTATGTAGAGTGCACAGAGAAGATGGAAACCTTGAGCCTCGAGGGTGTGACCAAGTCTGGCAAGGATTATAGGTCGAAAAAAAACGGTTCCGTGACTCAAAACTTCAGGTGTGCTTTACAGCATACACACGGTTGTCAGGTTTACTACAAAATTGTCAAGGGAACGACCTTATGCCCTACTATTCCATGCAACATGTACACCCGTGGGACACACGACCATACTTATTTCATAGGAAAGGGTATGTCGAAAGATTTAAAGGACAAGTGTAAGGAGGCGATCAAGGAAAAGCTTCCGCCTAAAGCCATTTTTAAGAAGCTTAGTACCGCAGTCACCACAGCCATGGAAGACGATGACGTCGTTGATTACAAGGTCATAAAGAGCTTTGTGTACAACAATCGCAAACAAATCTTGGAGCTTAGAACCATAAAGACATGCGGTCAGTTCATGGAGGTTTGCCAGACCTCCAACTTGTTGGCCATCCCCGTGACCGATCGCAAAACGGCGGGGACGCTTTGCATGTTTGAAGGACAAGTACTCCAACCGAGCGGCTTCGAAACCGTGGAACATTACGCCGAGAATTCCGCGAACACCCTGCCTCCTATTCCTTTCGAAGCCCAAGCAACCCAAGATGAGCTTAATACTTGGAAGCTGGCGGGTTGGAATGAAGACTTTTCCGTTTATGAACGGAACCTTCAAGCACATTTCATCTCAATTCTTGCTTGCGAGTCTGCTGAGTACTTCGTGCATATCTTAGAGAACATGCTTGTCGTCCAAGGGTGGAGTACGCGTTCGAAAAGGTTTTACAAAGGGAAGTTTAACTTGCGTGCCCTTTACAAGAACTACACCGAACTCGTCAAGGATTATGTCGCAGCGCAGAAACGCAAAAGGTGGTGCGTGATTTACACCACTTGGGGGAAACTCGAGGTACTTCTCGCAAAGGATCACCGCTCACGCGACGACACGTACAAGACGAACTGGCAAGGCTTACCCCTTGAATGCAACGGGTCTTCGTACTTGGATAAGCGTTTTCGTCTCGGGGCGCTCGCCATCAAATCGCACGAGGACGCCTATGCTTCGCAAATAGTGGACTTTTGCTTGATCGCGGCTATGCAACTTGGTTTCCAGAAAGTGTGGCAACCTCGTTATCATACTTTGGATCACTCCCTCGCTTTCTTCAACGCTAACGCCAAGCTTCCGGAAACCATCACGCATGTTCTAGAGCACTTGAGGTTACCTACGAACCTCTGTACACTTGTCGCGGAAGAGATTACGCAAGGGATATGTTGGTCGCATTGCATGATGAAGCTTAACGAGAAGACCGCGCTATTCAACGACGCTCATAACGTTAACGGCTTCAAGCAGGGCGTTACGGATATACACAACATCACCATCGTTGGTGCTCGTGATAGTGCATTCAAGCTCTTCATCGAACTATACAAGCGTGATGAAGAGTATATTTGCAACTGGTTCGTGGAGACTTGGTGGGGCAAGTGGGGTGGGTGGGTTCTTGGCTTCATGCCAGAAGGGATCCAATCTACGCAGAATAGTCCCGAGTGCGTGAATAGACACGTGAAAGACGAGATGACCCTGCGTAAGCAACTCCAACTCGAGGTATTCCATCCTTCTGCGCTAAAATACATGCACGAGGAGACGATCTACGACGGGCAACACCCAATACCTACGACTCCAGTTATTACACAAGCTATTTGGCGGGAGGCGCTTCTTATGATTGACAACAACATGCTCGAGCTTATGACGCGCACGACCGGCGTCTTGGGGGTTACAGACAGTCCTTCCTATGTCGTTCCCTCCCTTAAGACCTTCGAGAAGTTGAGTGCTTCCACTATCGCGGATAAAAGGAAAGAGATTGCTCCCCTTGTGGTAAAGTTCCTCGCCCTTATGCGCGACCCTGAACACCCTCCTGCGACGGTTGTCACCTTCGAGCAGTTCATGAACACCTACAAGTCTTTTGTGATCTTACGACCATTGGACGCTAATAACGTCACCGAATTTGGGCACCACTGGTGTATGTGCCCTATCTACGCGGAGAGCGTCACGTGTGCATGTAGTATTGCTGTTGGCTTATTCAAAGGGAAGTTTAAGGCGCCTCTTGAAAAACATCTCGACATAATTGGCCGACACCCACAAGTGGGACGCCCGAGAAAACCGGTTGGCGCCTTGAAAAGGCAACCCCTTGGGAAGATCACCGCGAAACTGAAACGGGAAGCATCCAAGCGAGCGCGCGAGATGGCAGAGCTAGACATGGAAGCCAGATGCTCGCAGCAAGTTCCTAAAAGTTTATCGTGCGAACTGTGCGGTGAAGAAGACAACGGAGATGAAATGCTGTTATGCGACGTGTGCAATAAGGGCTTCCATATTTTTTGCTTGCGTCCAAGCCTAAGCAAGATCCCAGCAGGAACATGGTTGTGCGGACTATGCGTAGCTAAGGAATAGACAATTTTCTTAAGGTGTACATACGTGTAATAGCAAGTATTAATATTTTGTGTACACACTATTCTCAAGTATTTTTTTGAATCAATCTAGTTTGCTCTACTTTGCTTTACTTTATAAAAATTCCCACTTGGCCCAGGAGGTGAAGTAAATATCCGTGGTAGCATGTGGTAGCCAAATGTTCTTGAAGCAACTTTTGCAAGTGAGCCGGTCAGGTTGTGGCAAGGGAATATCGGCTAGGTCCCTACCCACTACCGCCCACCTTGCAAGGAACCGCTCGTGGTCGGGGTACCCTTCAAAATTGTTGGCGAAAGATTGTTGCAGGTCTTGCAAGTCCCGGTTGAACCGAGCGCGGAGCCACGCTTTCCGTTCGCAGTGGTCGCAACATGGTTGGGGCATACTTGTTTCGTACTTTAACAAAGTTTCCTTGGGTCGATAAGTGATAGTAAGATGCGAACACAAGGGAGTATGTATGCGAACAACGTGATATGTTATTATATAGTACACGCTATACGATATCTTATACCATATACGTTATAGACGCTATTGTATTTGACTAAACCTATTTGACTAAGTCTTAGCCCGCAAATAAAAAAATGAACAGAGTAATAAATAGGGACGAGGACTATCAATCTTCCAGAGGCTACCTACCCGCCCCGTACAATTGCCCAGCGCTTTGGCAAAAGCACGTCGTGGTCCGCGGGCAAGACGAGAACCCTACGAAGGATCCCCACTATCGACTCACTCGCCCCAACAAGCGGTGCGAGTTGCATAAGGTCCTCATATGCATGGTTGAGTATGGGGAGGCTGGCGTTTGGCCATTAGAGTTTCCTTTCGATTGTTTCCCAATGCTCGACCACTACGCTGTCGACAACCGCAAGCAGGGTGCGTGGGTGTGGTGCGAGGAGATCGCAACCACTCGCATTGTTTTCCACGACCATGGAAACGACGACGATGGAAAATTCACCTCCCTTGTGTCGTACAAGTTGTGCAGCAAGTGCGCTAAAACTTGTCAGAGGATGGTGGTGCCTCTCGAGAGGCACGAGCGCAATGCAAGTTTGAATATTTCTGAACGTTTGAACGTCGAGTTCGAGCTAATATAGGATATAGAATATAACGAATTAGCACAGACTAGTAACGATAACGAGCAAGTAAAACAAATAATATTCGTTTGCAAAAACAAGTAATAATATGCATAAACTTGTAAATGTTCATGTTTATTCACCTATTGAGCTAGTGTCCAAGCATGGCATACACGTCTTGAAAGTAAAGCATTTTGTAAGCCTATTATGTACGCTTTCGCTTGGCTTGTTCCTTCCCTACGGGTCCCTTCGCGGCTTTGTCTAAGGCTTTCTCAACATCGCGTGCCAAAACCTTCAGGACTTTCTTATGCTCCTCGTCCACCGTGTTGGTGAGGTCTGTGCCCGCTAGAAAGTACTTCACGAACTCCTTCGTAACGAAGTCGAGATAACCCCAATGTAAGGCCGAGTTCACGGGGTTCAGCTGAACATCAGGGTCGTAGGACGCCACGCCCTTCAACGCCAAGTTGGCGGAGAACACCACCCGGGGCGTGCCATCCGCGTTGGTCACCCCTTGGTGTACCCCTCCCACCACCGCGCAGTCGCCCAATCCCACTTTATCCTTTCCCCCAACGTTCGTCGCATACGCGTCGAGGGTTTCCTTCGAGAGCATGAGGGCGCGCTGCTCGTGGAATTGGACATCGCAGTTGAGTTGCAACCTCTCTTGCGTCGATTGGCCTAGGAGCTCAACCGACGCGTCGAAGGACGGTGTTGGTGCACAACACAACCTTGTTGGGGATGATGGGCCAAGGTAGGCCACAATGGCCAAGTGATGAGGGCGTTCGGTGAGAGGTTGGTTAAGTGGCTGGTCCAAGTGCCAAGGTTGCCACCCGGTAAGGGTGGAGAGGACCGTATTAGGCGCCCCCTGAATCTCCCGAACGAGATTGTCGTTGATTAAGAATGCTTGATTCTCGATTGTGTACTCGTTACGAAGATTTTCCATAACCTTCGTTTCCAACTCGTGTACGAAGACGTTCAAGTGCTTTCGATCTTCGTCTGTCACTATTACAAGTATTTTCTTAAGTTTTCTTAAGTTTGCTTAACTTTTCTTAAGTTTTCTTATCTTTTCTTAACTTTTTGCGTATAAACCCCCACAAGCCTCCATACGTATAAATTGTAGCGTTGCAATTAGCTATTGGCCGATGGAGTTATACGTCGGTGATATAAGTAAAACTTAAGAAAACTTAAGAAAACTTAAGAAAAATGACACGCAATGACACTTAAGAAAAATGACCGATGACACACACCCCACCCTATGACACTTAAGAAAAATGACCGATGACACCCACCCCACCCTATGACACTTAAGCAAAATGACCGATGACACACACCCCACCCTATGACACTTAA
>LGRX02002999.1:0-53960 GCA_001247695.2 Cymbomonas tetramitiformis | reverse complement strand
CAGAGCGCAGGGCATAGAGCACAAAGCACAGGGCGCAGGGTGCAAAGCACAGGGCGCAGGGTGCAGGGCGCAGGGCGCAGAACACAGGGCTTAGGGCGCAGGGCATAGAGCACAGAGCACAGCGCGCAGAGCATAAAGCATAGAGCACAGGGTGCAGAGCACAGAGCAAGGAGCACGGGGCACAGAGCGCAGAGCACAGAGGACAGGGCACAGGGCACAGAACACAGGGCGCAAGGCATAGAGCCTGAGACTCAGAACACAGGGCGCAGAGCATGGGCGCAGGGCACTAGGCACAGAGCGCAGGGCACAGAACGCACAGAGCGCAGGGCATAGAGCACAGGGCGCAGGGCATAGGCACAGGCACAGGGCGCAGAGCATAGGCGCAGGGCCCAGAGCACAGAGCGCAGGGCACTAGAGCACAAGGTGCAGAGCCACCCAGGCATGGGGCATCAGAGCACAGGGGCGCAGAGCACAGAGCGCAGGGCACAGAGCGCAGAGCGCAGGGCATAGAGCACAGGGGCGCATGAGCATGAGCCCACCAGCGCAGGGGCGCAGAGCACAGAGCGCAGAACACAGGGCTCAGAGCACAGAGCGCAGGGCACAGAGCACAGGAGCGCAGGACATAGAGCCCAGGGCGCAGAGCACAGGAGCACAGAGCGCAGAACACAGGGCTCAAGACACAGAGAACAAAGCATAGGGCACAGAGCACAGGGCATAGAGGCACAGAGCATAGGGCACAGAGCACAGGGCGCAGGGCATAGAGCGCAGAACACAGGGCGTGAGCATTGAGCGCAGGGCACATAGCACAGAGCGCAGGGCGCAGGGTGCAGAGCACAGGGCGTAGGGCGCAGGCGCAGAGCATAGAGCAAAGAGCACAGGGCGCAGGGTGCAAAGCACAGGGCGCAGGGCATAGAACACAGAGCGCAGAACACAGGGCACAGGGCGCAGGGCATAGAGGCACAGAGCGCAGAACTCAGCGCGCAGATCTGAGGCACAGGGGCGCAGGGCATAGAGCACAGAGCATAAACGCGCAGAGCATAAGCCTTAGAACATAGGGTGCCAGAGCACAGAGCACAGAGCACAGAGCACAGGGCACAGAGCACAGGGCGCAGGGCATAGAGCACAGGGCTCAGAACACCGGGCGCAGAGCACAGGGCGCAGAGCATAGAGCGCAGGGCACAGAACACAGAGCGCAGAACCCAAGAGCGCAGGGCGCAGGGCATAGAGCACAGGGCGCAGGGCATAGAGCGCAGGGCACAGAGCTCAGAGCGCAGGGCGCAGGGCATAGAGCACAGGGCGCATGGCGCAGAGCATAGAGCACAGGCGCAGGGCATAGAGCACAGAGCACAGAGCACAGGAGCACAGGGCGCAGAGCATAAAGCATAGAGCACAGGGTGCAGGCACAGGCACAGAGCACAGGGCACAGAGCGCAGAACACAGGGCTCAGGGCGCAGGGTGCAAAGCACAGGGCATAGAGCACAGAGCACAGGGCACAGGGCCCAAAGTGCAGAGTGCAGAGCACAGAGCGCAGAGCACAGAGCACAGGGTGCCGGATTTATCACACAAATGCTCGCATCACCACAAACAGAAGTTGAATTCTTGCCTAGCACATGGAATAGTAAATGATTGCTGAGAACCAAATCTGCGCGGCGATACTCTGACGCAACAAGCACGCCCACGTGGTGCAAGTCTATTGGAGGAGGCGCACCTGCACAGTAATATTCTTTTGGAAGGATTCAAGCGAAACTCCACTGTACATCTTGGCGTAACCTACGTTTGCACGCCCCCCAAAAGTTCCCATCGTTGATTCCCATCGGGATTATCATCGTCTGCAGGGCAGTGCCCGTATCTCAAACCTAGGATTTCCTCACATTCTCAAGACGCCCATTTTCCCCTTGCTGGGTGCCACGAGCAAACATCATCTGGGCAGGTGCTGGGCTGACGCAGGGACACAGGTGGGCGAGTGCCACGAGCAAATATCATCTGGGCAGGTGCTGGGCTGACGCAGGGACACAGGTGGGCGAGTGCCACGAGCAAATATCATCTGGGCAGGTGCTGGGCTGACCAGGGACACAGGTGGGCGGGTGCCACGAGCAAATATCATCTGGGCAGGTGCTGGGTTGACCAGGACACAGGTGGGCGTGCCTGAGCAAATATCATCTGGGCAGGTGCTGGGTTGGCGCAGGGACACAGGTGGGCGGGTGCCACGAGCAAATATCATCTGGGCAGGTGCTGGGTTGGCCTTGGGGACACAGGTGGGCGGGTGCCACGAGCAAATATCATCTGGGCAGGTGCTGGGTTGACGCAGGGACACAGGTGGGCGGGTGCCACGAGCAAATATCATCTGGGCAGGTGCTGGGTTGGCTAGGACACAGGTGGGGCGGGTGCCACGAGCAAACATCATCTGGGCAGGTGCTGGGTGACGCAGGACACAGGTGGCGGGTGCCGCACTGCAAACATCATCTGGGCAGGTGCTGGGTTGCGCAGGGACACAGGAGGCGGGTGCCACGAGCAAACATCATCTGGGCAGGTGCTGGGTTGACGAGGGACACAGGTGGGCGGGTGCCTGAGCAAATATCATCTGGGCAGGTGCTGGGCTGACGCGGGGACACAGGTGGGCGGGTGCCACGAGCAAACATCATCTGGGCAGGTGCTGGGTTGACGCAGGGACACAGGTGGTCGAGGCGGGCGGGTGGTGCCGAGTCTGCAGGGGAAGGTCGGCTTTCCACAGAGACGCGGCGAGCCAGTGTTCGCTATCCACAGGGAGGCCAGGGAAGGTGAGATCGGCGACATGCAGCCGTAGTCTCAACGGAGCCACATCATAGACAAGCATCAGCACAGCAGCAAGCTCGCCGTTTGATGCAATGCGGAATGTGAAGATGCTGCACACACCGTATGTTGGAAGGACATGGTTGGTGCCACTGGCATAGTCGCCCACACTCTCTGGAGTCCATCGCCCCAAGAAGATGGAACCCTGCCCATCCCCGGCACCCATATCCCCTTGCGCCACTTGGCAAGAATTCAACCCAAGAGGATAGAAGCCCTGCAGCCGCTGCCGAGGTCCACTTTACCAGCCAATCCAGCGGTGCAAATCGTCTAGGGATACGGTTTTGGTTCATATTCTGCATCTGCATTTCTGAAGTTGGCCGCCTGAATGAAAGTCACAACTGAACACCTGATAGATCTTCCGTCCTGAACTGCCGGGATGTCATAACAGAACGTCCGACAGCGGCAGGCTTTGACTCCCGCGACTTTGTGACTGAACATCAGACCGTGGTGAAGTGACGGTTGGTCATATTTGAACATCTGATAGTCGCGAGCTTTTGGGATGTCATATCTGAACATCTGTAAGCGATGATATGCTCAGGAGTCGACTCGCCAGGATGCTGCTGCCGAACAGTGCCAACTAGCCAACTGCTTCGACGTCGCGATTATCCCTCAAACATGGGACCTGCATGGAAGCTGCAACCACCGCCTGACAGCAGGGTTCTGCGGAACCGAGGTTCCAACAAAAAGTGTGGCATGCAACCATTTCTGATGGTGACGCTTCACATCTGACGGCAGGGATGTCACAACTGAGTATCCCACGGTAGCGGCCTTCCTGGATGTCGTAAGTTGGTATCTCTTCCGTCCATCGAAATGCCGCCACCAACGCGCAAGGAGCTCTGCCCTCGCAGGTCTTGCTTTGTCCTCACCACGGGGGCGGCCCGGGAAGTGCGGATTCGGAGGGGCGCACCGCATTGTCAAAGTGGGGCAGCCAGCTTTCAGCATCATCCACGTTGACGATCAGATGCTCGGGCGCATACTGTGCAAACGTTGATCCCACCGAGCCACACATCAGTGACAGCAGGAACACCCCTCACACCGTGCTCCCTTTCTATCTCAGCGCACCCCCTCTGACCGTGCTGCGCATTCCCCCTCTGCGCTACACATCAGAGCCCGCTCTGCACCGTGCCTCTCTGCTGCGAATCGTAACTCAATCTACCCATTCTGCGTCGTAAGTATTCGACTTCTGCTTCGAGATGCATGACACATCCCTTCTGTGCGTCACATGCTGCACTCTACATCGTGCACGCCCGCACCCATGCTCCACGCAATGCAGAGGCCTGAGACAAAAGCTCTACCTGGCAGACCTTGCGGCGAGAGCAGGAGCTTACCAGGTTTGAGAAGGCGCACGCTTCCTCCTTGGTTTCTACTTGAACCACGAAACTGTGAGCCAACGCGGCCATCGCAGTCTCTGCCCGCGGCAGCTCTGCGCGAGTCAACACACGCGCCCAGAGCATCACCCCGCTGAGCTCTTGCGCATCAGCCACACCATTCTTAGACTTCCAAAACACCTCTCGCCGCACACTCCCCTGCCCAAGGAAAACATTCCAGTGCGCCCTGCTTTGGCAAAGTATGAGGAGCACCGAAGCTGATGGCGCTGTCCCTGGCCTCCCCCTCAATGCTCCAAGGCAAAGAGACCATGTTAGAAAACCGCTGGACGTGGGCATCACGTGCACCCCCGCTGTGAACACGATCAGCAAGATGCTGCGCCAATCGTAGGGCAGGGATGCACCGCACAGGCGCATGATGGAGGGGAACGGCGCGCCGCGCAAATGAGAGGGCCACCTGCGCACTGCCTCTGAACCTCCGCTTGCAAAGCGTCGATGTCCACCCCAGGCATCGCGACCAGCACCACCTGGCTGTCCTTGCCGTGCTCCGCCTGATCGCCGCACACCGCCCACACGCGCCTGCCCTCTCCCCTATGACACAAGACGGGTGCCCGCACTGTCACAAGCGCCTGCCCTCTACCCTATGACACAAGACGGGGTGCCCAAAACACTATGCGCCTTCCCTCTCCCCTATGACACAAGACGGTGCCCGCACTGTCACACGTGCCTGCCCTCTCCCTATGACGCAAGACGGGTGCCCGCACTGTCACAAGCAGGGCTGGGGGCGCCTGCAGCACTGGCAGATGCCTTGGGCTGGGGGGCGCTGCGAAAGAACTGGGAAGATGCCTTGGGGCTGGGGGCGCTGCGAAAGAACTGGCAGATGCCGACCTGAAAGAAGGCAGATGACGAGGCTGGCCTGCAAAGAACTGGCAGATAGACTGCAAAGACTGGCAGATGCCTGGGGCTGGGGGCGCCTGCGAAAGAACTGGGTGATGTGCCTTGGGGCTGGGGGCGCCTGCGGAAAGAACTGGCAGATGCCGAGGGCTGGGGGCGCCTGCGAAAGAAGGGCAGATGAGGGGCTGGGGGCCTGCGAAAGAACTGAATGCCTTGGGGCTGGGGGCGCCTGCGAAAAGACTGGCTGTATGCTTCCGGGGCTGGGGGCGCCAGAAAGGACAGGCAGATGCCTTGGGGCTGGAGGGGCGCCTGCGAAGAAGGGGTAGCTGCCTCAGAGGCTGGGAGAGAGAGGACCTGAGAGGAGAGGGGCAGGTAGGGGGGGGCTGAAGGAGCACCTGAGAGAGGAGGTCGGAGGCCACGAAGGACGCCGGGGCCTCAGCGTCCGCGATCACAAGCACCTCAGAGGGGCCTGCCGGCATGTCGATCGACACCATGGCCTCGCTGTTCGTTAAGAGCATCTTTGCTGCGGTGACAAACTGGTTTCCCGGGCCGAAGATCTTGTCAACCTGCGACAGGAAGTGAGGTTCTTAGATGGAGAGTGTCAGATCCTGAACCAGCGACCAAACTGAAGGACGGCCGACCGTCGCGAGCCTGCCCGGTTTGCGCCGCCTCGGGCACGAGCAAAAAGGGATCCCCTCACTTGCAGCGGAGCGATGCGAAGTAAGGCGTTTACTTGTTAGACAGGGCCGAAGTCAGAGCAGCATTGCTCCACAAGAGCAGTCAAATACAGGGGGCACCACACCTCAGCAACAGCTAGGGTTGGGATACCAGGTGATGTCAGGGAAGGAGCAATGAGGAAATCGCAGCGCACAGCTTTGCAACGCAAACAGGGGGAGCGGAGGGATCGCGCGCCTTCGGGCAGCTTGCCGTGCCGTAACCCATGGCCGCGACGGCTTGTGCGCCGCCTGCCTTGAGCAAGTGGGTGACTCCAGCCTTCTTGGCGCAGTAAAGCACCTCGGGTGAGATGCTCCCATCTTTGCGAGGAGGGGTTGCGAGCACAATGGTGCCACAACCCGCGATGCCCGCTGGGACGGCGAGCATCAGAGCTGTAGAAGGAAGCACCGCCGTTCCTCCGGGTACGTACAGTCCAACAGCGCCTGCAACAATGGGGTGGTAGTGCGCTCACATCAGTCTCTGGAATCTTGACTAGAGCGCCTGTAAAGGCATTCCGGTCTGGTGCCGCTGAACGGGCGGCACAACAAACCCAGGCGACGGGCTCCGACAGTTTGCAGCTAGGAGAAAGAACGTTAGGACGACATGAAGCAACGCGTGCAGCACGAGTCATCCAATAGGTCAAGCAGTAAGGGGAACAGCATATGAAGTGCCGCATTTTCTTGAGATTGCAGTCGCAGTGGGGGCTAGCCGAAAAAAGCCCTGGTCGTTTTCTTCCCCTTAGGCAAGGTGGATGATCTTCCTTACAAGATCGCACAAACACGGCTAAGTGCCGTGCGAGAGGAGATCCGTTTTGGTAACGTCGGGAAGAAAAGCCGTTAGATAATAGCCAATACGCGCGAGGAAAATTGCGGCATACCTATGGGCTTAGCAATTCGTCGGCAAACAACCCCGGGCATCGTTTCAACAGAAAGAGGAGCTGTCATTTTCTGTGCGGTGTGAAACTTTTGGATGTTATCAAAGGCCACGTCAAACGCGTCAGACACTTCCTTGGGTAGTTCGGGCATCGGGATATCCTGCAGAACCCCATTCCTGACGTATTAATTCACTTTGCTTTCGCAAAGATGGACTTATGAACATTGAAGCTACAAATCGTTGTCTGCAGGATTCGCAGAGATACGACGTGTTTAAAAGCACTACGAAGAGACAGCTAGGTTAACCGTTTTTTGAGTAAGTCACCCTACCTCCAAGTTTTCCACAACCAGTTCGGGCGCACTTCCATCGAACTTTTCAGTGAACTCGCGGACAGCTTCGTCTCCACGTGTGCGCACGGCCTCGCATATAGGACCAACCTGGAAGATACATACATAGCTTCTCGGATAAGTTAAGGAATGCCGTATATTTTGAGGACACTAAGGCTCGTCACTCAAATCCGACTACACTCTCGAGAAACAGAACGCCCGAGTTACGAAAGCCTGGCTACGCGAACACCATTCCAAACGGCAGGCAGGGAAAGGTTACACCGGAAAGAAAATTTTTGGACTTGCGTTAACAAGGGAAAGTAAAGCCAACAACTTCAGGCACGATTCATGGGTGTGACATCTCTGTCCATTGAAGAGTTGATTGAGGGTGCTTACGATATCCATTATTGAGGTAAAGTCAATCCGAGGGCGAGACATTATCTCATCCCGCTCAGAATCTGTCATTTCGGCCAGACGGTAAGTCCGCAGCTTGGTTTCATCTGCCGCAAGAGCGGACACGGTCGATTTTCCAGCAGCAGCGACTTTGAGTCGTTTGTTACTCATTTTGCGAGCACTTCGCAGCAGCTTTGGGACGGTGCGGGCGCTGAGTTGCAGAGGAGTTGTCTTGCTCGACACCTTATATGTGATATTGCCTAGCATCTGCATGATCGAAGAGGAGAGCGAATATACGGTGCGGAATTACGGTTTTGCACTAAATAAATGTGCCTGGTCCTTCACTTTTTTCTAAGTGCCTTCCCCAAAGCACGTGTGACAACGTGAAGGCCGTCTGACCTGAAAGCCAATCAGAATGTAGATTGAGCTCAATAGCTGCCTTATTCACGATCGAACCACGTGCATCTCATAACAATCGGACGAACAATATTTCCCATGATATTACGTCGCGACGCGACGCGACGCGACGCGAGCAAGCCCTGAGCATGCCAGCATCCGAGCATGTAGATAACCTAGATAAAGATATGAGATAAACTCTTTTCTTATTAGAGCCTACTGTACTCTTACTCTATCACTATGTCTTTGTCTATCATAATGATACAATCGTAGACATTCAGTCGAGTCAGATCTCACGCTCACGCTCAGACGTCATGACGATGACGTGTCATGTCATGCTCTTTATATGCCATACCATACATACCACCAAATGCCGTCGCGTCGTCATAGTCAGAAGATGTCATCAGAAGTAGAGCCCGAGCCCTATGTTAATGTCACAGTATGAGTATCGCTACTGTATCGCTATCGCTATCATGAGGTTCGTGACATGACACCCGCGCCGGTCCCGGACCGATAGCGATAGATCAAGACGGGTGCGGGTTCGGGCGGGGGTTGCACCTACCGCTACCGTAACCGTTGCGTCAGCCTGCATCTTCACGTTTGATAGGGAAAATTAGGAGTCTATCCGAGAACTGGCAAGGATAGTGATTAACAACATACAAAGTAATTGCTATTCACTCTAGAGCCGCCCACATTTGTTGCTGACATACGGCATAGCATCGCACTTAATCCTCGGCACGTCTGCATACTAACGGACTACACGACGACTACGCCTTGAGCGTGCAGCCCAACTCGCACCTGCCCTTTTGCAAGCGTCCACAATGAATGCGGACAGACGGATAAGTGTTATCCAACGGCATTTACGGCGTGAGTCTGCCGAAGACTATGCGGCTCCCATCCACAAGCTCGCGGTGAATGCAACCAAGGCAACGAGTGAGGCGTTTCCACAAGCCACGAGCGCGGTCATCAAATTTCCAGAGAATAAGGGGGTGCGTTGCGTTTGCTCGATTGATCGGTCTGTCTAAGATATGGGTACTGTTCGCCGTTGACCCTATTCGATTCTCCTGTGAATAGGATTACTTTGACTTGGACGGGATGTTGACTCCTTCGGCCAAGGCTGTTCGCTATCGGGTGAGTGTTCACCTCATTTTCGACAGAAGCTGTGCGCGATCGAGATACTTATTTTCTTCTGCCTTCCTTGCAATTTGCTAACAAAACTCTCAGTGAATACTTTTGGGAAGCGACTATCCATATATAGTTTTGCCTTGCTTTCCTAAGTTCCCGAGGCTGGCGCTTAGTCTTACAAGTAGATATCAGTCCAAATCTTTCGCTCAAGAACATATTTGCAAGCACTTTCTGCGCCGTCAACTTCTGACGGGTGAGGGGTCCTCCAGGTAAGGGAATTCATGGAAAATGAGGCCGCCCCCATAATTAACGACTATTGGGAGCGAGCTGACTTTCCGCAACAGCTCCGTGCCGGGCTCGGGAAGTTGGGCATCGGTGGTGCCGGCATAAAGGTGAGACCTCCGGCCTGAGTTAGGCTTCGATCAAGCCTGGCAAATCTCTGCCTTCTCATTCACGGGCCTCGACGCATCGCGCCGCTCGCGCTCTTCGACGGCGGTAGTAGACGCCAACGCTCGTGCCTTCTCCGCACGGAAGCCTCCTGTGTAGCCGCTATTTGGGATCGTGTATCGCTGAAGCGCGCCCGCTCCTGCAGGGCTACGGCTGCTCTGGATTATCAGTCATGGAGGAGGCCATGGCTATGGTAAGAGACGCACAAATACAAATGCAAAAACGCGCATTTCGCTCCGCTGAAGCCACCTTCGTCGGTGCTGTGCGACTCCAGTGTTTCTGTCGTGGCACGTCGGATCTCGCGAGATAGCCCTCGTCTCAACCAGACGTCGGCGTCACTATTTATCGCTAATTATCTCTCTATGGAGCGCTTGACTTCGTCTTCTTCTGCAGAGCCTGCGGCCATTCGTCTACCGCGTCTGGCCATCGAGACGCGGGAAGGCCCTGCACTCACACTTTTTATGACCCGTTCTCGGTTTGCTGGATAGATGGAGCTCGCGCGCGTCGATGCCAGCTTGGCTCTGGCTTATCTAGTGCACGACTCTCTGTGCGCCCATACTATAGGTAAGCCCGATCCGAGACTTGCGCCCTGCGAGGTTTCCACCTAGCAAGCACAGGCGCTTCTTGATCCTCGTGGCGCCCCTACAGCTCTGCGTCGGCATTTGAATCGTAGTTGCACAAGCACCATGCATGCGCCATGCGGCTGAAGAAGTCCCGGGCCCGGGAGCACTGGCGAGTGGCGATGACCAAATCTCACTTGCCGTATCAGTGTTGCCGGTTCGAGACTGCTGTGTCGGATTCAGACAAGGTTGGAAGCGAGGAGCAGAAGCAGAAGTATTTGCCTAAACTGTCCACGTTCGAATACATGGGCTGCTGGGTAGGACCGGCCTTCCCGCCTTTAAGTGTTCTCCAGTGCATAGCTTCTTCCCCCTCATCAGGGCCTCCCACCGCTCCGCGGGGCCTTCTCACCTTCTCCCGGGCGTCCTCCCCATCCACAGGTCCTCCTCCCCCTCCTCACCTCCCCTCCCCCTCCTCAGTATCACTGGGTGCTTCCTCCACATTCTCAGAGCGTCCACTACGAGCACCCCTAGGAGGGGTCTGTTTCTAACCATCCGTCCGGCCTCCAGCCAGTTCTACTTTTATGTATACTTCTATCGGCAAGGTATGATATACCATGCTTGCAGGTTTCGACTGGCTTTGCCGGTGAGGTCCCTTGTGTGTCACGAGTCAGGCATCAGACGACCCTGGCTTTGCCGGTGTGGTCCCTTGTGTGATACGAGTCAGGCATCAGATGACCCTGGCTTTGCCGGTGAGGTCCCTTGTGTGTCACGAGTACGTGGTTCCGGCTGCGTGTATGATGCACCTTCGTGTCGCGGGCGGGTGTCAGTGCGTTGTTCCCGTTGCGCACAAGATTGCTTTTATTTTGCGGGCAGCGATCTCTGCGAACAGTATTCTGGAGGCGACAGGTCAGGGATACCATGTTAGATGTCAGCTGCTGTGAGAAGGGCTGAGGGATTGGAGGCGGGGAGGGCGCGGCCCAGGCCCTCACTGAACCTGATTGGGGCAGCGATGCAGCAAGCCTGGCAATGACTGCTACCAAGGTCAGACCACTTTGCCGTTCTATCTTCGTGGAACCTCGACAAACCTACCATTTCAGTGCCGCAAGACGTGGGCAGCGCCTTTCTAGGCCTGCACTGTCGCACTCGCAGATCTCACTTTGATGCTCTCTCTCCGGGGCGCCTCTCACTTTGATGCTCTCTCCGGGGCACTTGCGCCAGGTGGACGGCGGCTGGCGCCTCGACGGCTGCAAGAGGTGCCTATCCAGGACTTGCCCCCCTGCGAAACATATCCCACCGCATGCACGTGGCGGCTCCCAGGGCTGCTTCCCCATGCGAAGCATATCACACTGCATGCAGGTGGCGGCTCCCAGGGCTGGCCCCCCATGCGAAGCATATCACACTGCATGCAGGTGGCGGCTCCCAGGGCTGGCCCCCCATGCGAAGCATATCACACTGCCCGCATGCAGTGTCTCTCAGAGCTGCCCCCCCTTGTGATGCGGTTGCGGCGTCTCTCTCGGAGCTTGCCTCCAAATTAGGCGTCCATCTTCAACCCACTTCGCTTCTCTTCTCTCTCACCCCCAAAGCGAGGCATCTGTGACGGTGGCATCTGTGACTGTGACCTGTGACAATGACAGAATCGAGGAATTGGACTTGCTGGTTCCTCTAATGTGAGGGATGCCCGATTTCGCAATGGCGCCCGTCCATCTCCGGGGGTCCGCCTGGCTTGCTTCCTAGGCCTTGGCTGAGGAGCTTCCATGTGCCCGCGTCAGCTTGAGTGTACACGCCACGTGGCTCTCCAGAAGTCTGAGACCAAGAATGACTCTGTGTCTCAGCTCTCATCCCCCCGGGCTCTCTGCTGTGGCTCGTACTCCCGCAGGTGGATTGGGAACTCCACATTCGCAGATGTGTGCTGCATTTATGCCCGCGGCTCGGAGGACGGCCAAGTGAAAGGTATGGCATTGCAGCCCTCCCTATGGCCAATGGAGCCCCTTCCCTCTTGTCTTGGCCGCCAGGATGGCGCCTATATTGCCGGCAAAGCACCATCTGATCTTGAGGTGGGGCTTGAGGGGCGGAGTCGTCATCAGGCTTTGTTATAGAGCCAAAGACCCAGCAAGGGTGGACCGTGGAGAAGATGGTGAGCCCTCATCGGTGGTGTCATCCCGTTTGGGGTCCTCTAAACAAACGCACTGTTAGCCCGCAGTGTGTTCGCACGCTTCCACCCTCTGAGTCTTCCCCGCTCAGCTGCATCAGCGGCTGTGGAGAGCCTGTGCTTAGCTTCATCGGATGTGTTTGAGAGCCTCCGCTCGGCTGTAGCCGTCGATACTTGTCCACGCTGTACGCAGCAACCAGCGCCAACCAGTGGCTCAGGCAACTGGCGTCTCTGTGCCTGGTGCCCAGAGTGCGGTTGCCTTGGGTGCAGCAAGGGTCCACTGGTGATAGCTGGGTTGGCACGTGAGATGCTCTGCCTATCCTCCGATAGAAGAGCGTATCTGCACAGCTGTGAGCCCCCGCCAGGCATCGAGTGACGAGGCATGTCAGCTCGGCCACGTCGATCTTTTCGAGTATGAACATGCAGCACCGTCACTGTGGGGATCACTAAGGGTTGAAATAGGCGGCTAAGCATGACAAGGCCGTGCTGATGCGCAGGAGAACAAGGTGGCAATGCGCATCACACAGAACGGCGACATCACCTTGACCAACGCCTTCGTGCCGGACTCCCAGCGCCTCCCGGGCGCCAACTCTTTTGCGGTAGTGGCCCTGCGCAAGCCGCCAAGCTGGGGGTACACGGCGAGTAACATTTAACCCCCTCACTCTGTGACTGTGGTGGTGGACTTCGATGCGCTGAGTGCGTCCTCTCTGCCTATCTTAGCTCTGGCATGCTGCAGCGTCTCACGAGGGGTGATGCGCAGGACGCCACTGGAGCCCTGGCAACATCCAGAGTCATCGTCGCGTGGCAGCCAGTAGGTGAGCCCACGGCTGTTGCTTTCTCGGAGCAGCGAATTGAGCACTAGCGCCGCCTCTTTCCTGGAGATGGAGTAGCGTGTGGGCTTGATCGCGACGGTGGTGGGGATGCTTTGGGTCAGGTATCGGCATGGGCATTTACGACGCCTGCCACAGGTCGGGGGCATCCCGGCTGCCTCGCCGCGAGGGTGTATGTTCAGGCTTACCTCTGCTGAGCCATGTGATCGATTGGCCATTGGCACACAATATCCAATTCGCGGTCGTCTCCCCGACTTTTCGGCTCTCCCAACACAGAGAGGACGCTACATCCTGCCCTCTGCATGATCGTCTGCAGCAGGATGCGGGCATGCAGGATCATGCGGATGCCGCTGAGGTTGATGCTGCCATGGAGTGGGGACATGAGAAGACCGTGAAGAAGCAGCCCTGATGGGGGACATGCTCGGAGGGTGGAGGGGTGGCGCGCAGGTACTTGATGGAGCGCCGGCAGTTCGGCGCTCCCCTCGGCGCCATGCAGATCCAACAGGAGCGCTTGATGCGGATGCTCGGCACCTTGCAAGCCATGATTGGGATGGCGCACCGCGCCACGGTTCTGGCAGAAGAGGGCCGCCTTACCCCTGGGAAGGTAGTCCCCGTCCGCCCCTGTGGATCCCTGCTGATGTATTGATCCTGGGCAGTGTCAGGGGAACGAGAGGTCGGCGGCGGCGTCTGGGGAGCAGGCGAGTTTAGCAAAGGCGTGGAACACGAGCGCTGGCCGTCAGTTGGCCAGCCTAGGGCGCGAGCTGATGGGAGGCAATGGCATTATTCATGACTTTCATGTGGCAAAGGCCTTCTGCGACATGGAGGCGGTGCACACTTACGAGGCATGCCCCGCCAGCCCCTTTTGATGCATTCGCATGTTGGCATTCCGTGCGTAAACCATTTTTCTGACGCTTCATCCGACCAAAGAGAGGTCCGAGCCTTTTACAGGTATGCGCACGTTGAACTGCGTGGTCTAAGATGGGGGGGGAATAAACAGGGCACATATGATGTAAACATGCTGGTTGCCGCCCGCGAGATGACAGGGGTTGCGGCCTTTAAGCCTTCAGCAAGGAAGTCTAAGTAAGTCGGAATTGAGACATCACTGCAGTTGATTCCTTTGTTTTTGGATTTCAATCAGACCTGCTGGTGCCTGATTTCGTGAGGAAATAATGCGTAGTGGCTTACTTCGGTGTGAAGCAAGAAGTATGCATTCATGATCCATCTATACAGTAGTCCACTCTGCACAGCATAAGCTGTGTTACGATACACATGCTCACACGGTTGAGACAGTAAGCGATGAGTGACATTGATGAAATGCATCTGTTCATACCGGGAAAAGCGTGGCGCATTACGAACCGGTCCTTCACCTTTACAAACAGATGCCGATACCTCTATGTTTGGCACATGCAGAAAATGGGGTTTGGCAAAATAAGTGATATTTGAATTATAAACATAAATGTAAAGGCAGCAGGACGAGGGAATAAGCCCTCTCAAGTGGCTGGCGGAAATTCAGACCGCCATTAAGCATAGTTCATAAGTTACCCTGTGTACCAGAACTCTGTGACGAACGAGGTGCAAATGCGATAGTATATATCGACATGGATATTGCATGGCTACCATTGCATTGAAGTGCACTTCGCCTTTTCGTTTGATTATGATGTTGTCTTAGAGAGGTCATCGGTGCTCAATCTGTCCGAACCAGGCAAGTTCACGATGAGATGTTTTGTTCCATCGCAGATGTGTTACGGTAGCCTGCGCTCACAACTTGAGTTTAATTCTAGTTTAACATAATAAAAACGCCGGCATCGAACGTCTGCTGTCTCTGCCCGAGATTGTTCTTTTAAACTTTTTCTAATCTACAACCCCATCTCATTATTATAAGGACAGACCTGGGCTAACTACTTATAAATAAATTGTCAATAATAATCGGTTTTTTATTGGTGCATGTACACGTCGTTTGTCACTCATACGAGCGAAGATGACCGAAACTCTGCACATCTCATCGGATAAAACGGATCGACGCCGTGGAACATGTCGTTTCGCCCTGAATAGTGTCATCGTAAACGAATCGCCAACTGGGCTCACGAGGTCACGACGCGACGTCACGAGTAAGGCCATGACGTGACACCATGCATTCAACAGACCGTTATATCCCCGATTCCCCTGCATTTTATGTTGGCCTAGTTCAGATTTTGATGTCGACTAGCCTAGTATTATATATATACTAGGCTAATCGATCTAAAGATCTCCACTAGGCCTGCGACCGAATATTTGACGTCCGTTTTGCGATCGGACGGCACTGGCACGATACGATTAGTAACCGAGTTTTATTATTCTGACGATTGCAATTCTGTGTCTGTGAAAGTATTCTGAACACCGCGTCTGCCATGCCATAACGTCGGGGTGGCGTCGCGGCACCGATGTGCGCGAATGTAGTGGCAATGTCATCATTATCGTTTGGCCGTCGTCAGATCGAATTTTTGTTGGTGCCGCCCGTTGGGATTCGAGCTTTGATTAGGTATGTAATTTGCCCGGGTTCGTCCTTATAAAGAGCAGGGGTTATATATATATATGCATATCATTCTTCCTTTTATAACCGAGGATCAAGGGGAAATTTTCAAAACTCATTTTGGTCAAGCGAGTCAAAAGCCGCTTTTAAAAATAGAAAAATTCGGGGATTTACGGCCAATCCCGTGCTGTTTTATATTGTGGTGACGTTGGGTACCTTTGCAGTTGATCTTACCTTCAAATTACTGAACCAGGTTTGGAGTGCAGTGTCGCCATTCGCCAGTCTCGCAGAGAGCAGAGGTCACTCGGATGGGTGGTTCGCTTTCCAGAGCGACTTTGACCTCATCGTGCCGTCGCTACCGATTTTATGTACGAGCAAAGTTGATTTATCTTAATTCTCAGATAATTTCATACACTACAAGGGAAGATTAAGGTGCGCCGTTCCTTAAGGCTCTAGGATTAAGGTGCATGAAAATGCAAATAGGGTACGAAAAAACTAGTTTCGTGTGAATGCACCTCGACAACAAAATTGCAGTCAGTGCCCAGTGGGATAAGTTCAAGATTCTTATTTCAAACTTGGCGATCGGAAGGCGAAGAAGTTAAGCGAAACTATTAAAATCGAGGAAACCGATTACTTGACCCCATGAAATGGTACGCATCGTGCATATTTAATGCTTGAATACACTGCACAGTTATCAAAGTCACTGCTCTACCATAGCATTGTTAAAATGCGAGTGGTAGCCTGCATCCCTAAAATACACGGTTGGGTTGCTGACTGAGGTCATTCACAAACTTATATTGGACTCAGCAATTCCCCATGTTACTAACTTGAAAGAGGTCTGAAACTCATTCAAATATATACATATATTGAAGAGTATCTTGCACATTTGAATGGAATAGACTGCATGCGCAACCCAATCTTCCTTTCACTGTTTAGTCTACTACCGGAGGATACTAAAATTTCGGTCCCACAACAGTGCGCGTTATGCGAACGACCCGTAGAGAAGAGGTACTAGATGTATAAACAATGCAATAGCAGGCCTTTGTGGCGACCAGAAAGGGGATCAGCATTTTTCAGGCACTGAAGGGCACTAACGCAACCAAGCCACCTCACGCTGGAACAGAAGAGCACTGCATCATGTCAGTCTTGCTATGCTGCTCCAGCTGATATCGGTTTTCCACACAATAAACGCCTATCTAGAGTTTGTACTCTTGAGGATTTCCAAATTCAGGCATTTAAAGCATATGAACACTCAACCCCACACCACGGGAACTGCCACCAACCATGAATTAGCAAAATTTTGCCTCATTCGCTGCAAATTATGACATGGGCTCGTTCTCGTCTATCAAACCTAGCTGAATTTTGAATTCCCTCTCCAGTGTGCGGTACTCCTGCAGAGGGCACAATGTCGAACTCTCATTGCATGGAATCCCAAATGGCCAACCTTTCATAATGACAGGAAACATCTGCTGTCTTCTTGCCTTGATAAGAAGACATGGTCCAGTGCATGTATTCTATCAGAAGCATCTTTGGGAAGAAGTCTCGTGCTCGCACCTGTTCCATCTTTTCGTCATACTTGTCATCGGAATTCTTCTTGTCTTCCTTGGCTGGAGCAGCGCCGGAGGCCCCTGCTGCCACCTGTTTCACATATGGTATGGAAGGCTTGTAAGCTCTGACAGGTTCCAGCAAGCCGGCTATTAATGACCTGCCCACTGCAAGTGGTTTGTCAGCTCGGAGTGGCTTCAGCACGCTAGCTCTGACACAGCTCTAAGCGGATTGCAAGCTTACCAAGAACATACAAGCTTGGAGTTTCAGGACGCATAGTTTCAACATAAAATGACTTTGCTGAATCATATCAGCAATAGTTTGGATGACACACTCTCATGCTGATCCCCAAAAGGAGTTAGCGCCATGTGACGCCGTGCTGGGGGTTCGTGTCACACACCTCCAGATTTTATTTTTCCAAGTTTAAGAGACGTTTGCGGGCTCTAAGAGAGCTGCCCTGAGACGTTTGCGGGCTCTGAGTGGTATGCCTGCTCTCAGTGGTTTGCACGGTGTGGGGGGCAAAGGATTACCAGTGCTGCCTGCGCAGCTTGCTCCTTCTCTTTCAGCTCTGCAGCTCGGATCTTTTGCCTTTCCTCTACGTATTTAACACGCGAAAGTTCACGATCGAAGAACTTCTCCATAATTTTCTGTCATCAAAGGCACACCAGCAGCCAGACACTTCTCACGATGTATGCTATTTTCCAGGTTTCTGAAACGGAAGCAGAACCATCTGCCCACCTTGACACTCCTAGCACAAACACAAAGCCGCGCCGACCGCCCAGCTTCACACCAAGAGCAAATACAGAGCAGCCCTGGGCACCCACCTTCACACCACCACCACCACATATACAGAGCAGCGCCAGCCGCCCACCTTGTTGACACCTCCACCACATATACGGAGCAGCGCCAGCCGCCCACCTTGTTGACACTGTCAGCACATATACAGAGCAGCACCGACCGCCCACCTTGTTGACACCTCCACCACATATACAGAGCAGCACAGACGCCCACCTTGTTGACACCTCCACCACATACAGAACCGGCCCTGACCACCCACCTTCACGCCACCACCACATATACAAATTTAGCACTGGCCACCCACCTTGTTGACACCTCCACCACATATGCTGGAGCAGCACCGATAGCCACCTTGGTGACACCTCCACCACATATACAAGGCAGCACCGGGCCGCCCACCTTGTTGACACCTCCACCACTGAACGACATGGGATCGTGGCCCGGCAAAAGCCAGCCCATCAATCATCCCAGTGGATGAAGAAAGCAAATCAAAGAGCAGAGGCGGGGGGCCGTGACAAGATACCACAAGCAGCATACATGTTCCCAGCCCAAATGCAAAGCAACATGGAAGAGATGATGCGATGGGCCGATCGGTAAGCCAAACAACTGTTGGTCTCTGGGTGCGAGTAAAGCGGACCCTGCTGGCATGCCCCCAGTGGCTCCCAGGTGATGGATGGGACCTGTTGGTCCATGGTTTATCTCATGAATGCAGTCACACCCACGTATGGACACCCCATGTCAAAAAAGGAAACATCGGCACCTAAGTTGCTCCCCACAGATCAAGGGAAGGCACAGAGGGTGTACAGTATTGACCTCCACCACATGTACAGAGCAGCCTCGACCGCCCACCGCGGTCGACACCTCCACCACATGTACGGGCATGCGGCCGCCCACCTTGTTGACACCTCCACCACATATACAGAGCAGCACCGGCCGCCCACCTTCACACTGCCACCACATATACAGAGCAGCGCTAGCTGCCCACCTTGAGTCCTTGACACTGCCGGCACATCAAGTGCTGTGAGAGGAACCCTTGTTTGCAAAAGTACCAATACTAAGTAAAGCTGCAAACGGTAACGGTAAGCTATCATGACCTTTCAAACTTTTTTCCACAGAGTGCCGATGTGTGGACACTCCATGTTTCTGCCACCCTCGAGACATTATTAAGTTATTGGACTCAAACGCGGGCTCTGCAATGCAAAAGCAGCAGGTAATACAGCGCGGTGGAATAGGCTTGTTCGCAGCCACTCCGGGCGCAAACCAATTCCCCTCTTTCCGTACCTCCTCGTTCTGTACGGGGCGTCTCAAGTTACGGGGCAGCTCGAGGATGTGCAGAACTCCCTGGCTATCTCCGACGGCAAGCAGCTGCTGGGCTTGCTTGTGCGGCCAGAAGGCTAAAGCAGCGATGGGGTAGGAGCTGACGGTGGCGGACATCGAGGCTTCGTGGGATCGGTCGAGAAGGTCCCACACTTCCATCACACCGTCCATCTTCGCAGTGTAGATCACCCCCTGAGGAGTTCCACCACACTACCCTTTAGCACACCCTGCCAAGCCAGGCAACTTCTTGTAACGAGTGGATGCGACTGCACCCCAAGGCAGTTAAAGGCCCCAAAGTACCACAAATCCAAGTCCAGAACCCCAAGCACTCCCACTTGACGTGCCACGCCCCAAGCACCACAACCCTGCATATCAAAATCCAAGCTTTTCAACTCTGCGTGGGAAACCTCAAGCACTTTAACCAAGGAAGCGAAATTCAAGCAATACAACCCTGTGTGCCAGTTCCAAAGCATTTTAACCCCTGTGTTCCACATCCCGAACCTTCATCCCTGCATCAAGACCCGCCGAGCACTTCAACCAAACACCTTGACTCCCGAGAACTTTAACCCCACGTCGTGACCCGCCGAGCACTACCACCCAACGCCGTCGTGACCCCCTGAGCACGTCAAGCCCGCGTCATAACCCACCCGAGCACCCCAACCCCAAATCCAAGCAATAGCCAAGCAGATGTACAAAAGTATCTGCCGTTTGGGGTGTCCGCTCACAGACTTGCCTCTGAGGTATGTCGGGGAATGTAGGTAGTCTGCAGGACTTAATTTTGGGGAATCTCCAGGCCACTTACCGGACGTGTGGGACTCCAGCAGCCAGTATTTAGGTACGTATCGGAGCAGTGCGAGGAAAAAATGGGTGTAGCGATGCCTTCCTTGTAGATCTTGAAGGACCAGTCACCAATTGAGAGAATAATGTCCTCAAAGAAGGGGGAGCGCTGCAGCGCCAGCACCGGGCCGAAGTGCGCACTCGACACGCTCTTCGTGAATTCCGGGTGGTCCACGTCATCCGGCCGTAGAAAATCCGCGTATACCACCTGGGGAGGCACAGTGCAAGCACTCTCAACAGATGACAGCCTCAGCAGAGGCGCAGAAAGTCAAGACCTTTGCGAGTGTATGTCAGCACTGTCAGAGGATGGCGGAGAAACCATTCACCACTCGATCTCCACTCTACAGGCAAAAGGCCGGAACCCGTGTGTGCTCGGAGAAACTCGCGGTTGGAACCCGCCCTCGAGGACCTCCAAGTCAGCACCCCCGACTCAAAAGATCTCGGGCTTAGTGCCCCATCCTCCTAGCATCTCTAGGGCAGTCCCTCAACCTCGAACGACCCCACAGTCACTGCTGCCCTGCCAGCTTAGAGGATCTCGGTGGCTTTCACCCCTCTGCCCCGGTGAAGCATCTCGCACCCAAACCCCCAGCCCAGAGGACCTCGTGGTCACTCCGCCCAGCTGGAGGGAACTCCAAAACCAAACTACGTATGAGCTCACATCCAGTCGCCCCTTTAACGATGGACCTCACAGCTGATACCTTGAGGGGGATCGCAGTAAGTCCCCCTGCCTCTAAGTACTTTGCCGTTAGTACCCCTATAGAGCTTACAACTACTCCCCTACCACCTCGAAGGGCCTTGCAGTCACTGCCTCCACCGCTGCACGAGGAGGGAACTTCCTTTAAGGTCCAACCGAGTCCCATCAACACGCGTGTGCATGGGAGGTAGCAAACATAATCAGCTCCGGCACTCAGCCAAAGCCCCGCGGAATGCCCACTGAGGAGCGTTGGGCCTGAGCGTACCTCTCCGTCCATAGACGTGCCAAAGAACGTGGATTTGAGACCGCTGATTGTGCTGAAGCTAAACTTCACAGCACTCAGGTCGCCTGCGATGTCTAACCGCGTCAGAGTTACACTGTAGGTTGGGGTCCAGATGATCTCCCCCCTCTTTGGGTCCTTCTTTGCGCGAAGGTCCCAGAAGAGAACCTGCACCACTCACCAGTCGCCACGTCAGCATGGAGCCCTTCGGAGCGTGCCAGCAGCACGACCCTCTCTAGTCGATTACGGTGAAGGTTGACTTTGGGTTGTGGCTAGGGAGGACGGTCAAAATTCATTTCAAACTGAAACTCCAGTCCGCGCGAAGATAGAGAGAAACGACCCTTTTAATCAGCGAGCTTGAGCAGAAGGGACTAACCGCTCTCTTCGCGTATTTTTTACGCTTAAGAACTTTTGTCTCGGGGCATAGACAGGGTGGCATACAGAGCTCAAAGCGTAAAATCCAGCGCATTTCAAGAGGCACATGTGTCCGCCACTGTAGCGCAAAGGGCGACTGGGTGAAAAGTGGCCCCGCAGGCTACAAGGTCCTGTTGCGCACCCTGCCTGCAGCACCTTCAACGGCCTGTTTGATGCGGAGCGGAACAGTCGATGCTCAGATGGGCGACGAAAAGAGCCTACAGCCTACGGGCGGAACCTAAGTTTTTCGTCCTCTGGGCCGACAGTAAAAAGAGGATGTACCTTGCCGTCTGCGGCGAGTGTCACAAACATGTTGCAGCTGCTCCCACCAGTCTCGACCACTTTGCCGGTCTTATGCATTACTTCAATCCCCTCTGGCAACCAGATAATATCCGTCACCGGCAATGTGTGCGAGGACTCGATTGCTGAGAGGAGATGATGCTTCACCACCGGAATGGCCGCCTCGCCGGTTTCATCTACGTCCGTCTTTTTCTCCTTCTTGCGCATCTGCGCCTGAACCGAGGTCGTATTCCAGAGAATGATTTGTCCGTTATAACAACCACCAGCGACAATTTCAGGCTTCTTGGGATTGAAGTCGAAGGCGAAGACGTCGAAGGGGGCTTCCAGCACATACTGCGGATGAATGGGATCCACGAAATTCCAAATGAGGATAGCCGAAGTCTTCACCCTACCCGCGCTTTCTATCCGCTCGTCGAACGTCACTGGCTCTGTACAGGCCACGCCGACGACGCCCTTGCGCTTCGGCATCCAGGCGATGGCAGATACCTTCTTGCCCTTGCTATATGTCAAATCTGTGAAAGACTGATACTCCGAAATTACATTGGCACTCTTGGTGCCCGGGGCATTATCCTCCTCTGCTAGGCTTGCGAACTCGTCCTCGAAGATATCCATCACCTCGTTTTGCTGCAGCGCAAGCTCATACCTATCTGTGATGCCCCCGAGGAAACCGTCCATATTCTCGCCGTGAATGTGAGTTCCCGCTTCCTCCTCACTCATTGCGAGGGGCTCGTACTGCGTTGTACCGTTTTGAGGCATGTTGTTGGTCGCCTGAACTGAAACGAGCACCTTCGAGGCAATAGCCTGAATACCTAACTCATGCTCCAGGCGTTTAAGCTCAAAATTCGGATCCTTAAATGGTCGACACTCCATCTGACTGGAGTTCCACAACTCCTGTGAGTCTTTGTCGCTGAATTTGTGTGAAGCCCCGAATTCACGACGCTTCCTAGCGATGGAAACCACCAGAAGCTCCCGGGTTGGCTGCAGGCAAAAACCCACGGTGTAGTGAGTGAAAATGTTCGCGGATGTCCCCGCCCCAACGTGACCTGGCGACAGCGGATGACAAGTTGGGAACACAAGCAGCATGGATATGAAGTAGCGTGAGTACCTTCGCCATAGCCTCCTCGATTTCAAGCTCGCTACCTTGGCTAACCCACTCAGCAGCAGGTTTTCTCTTCTTTTTCTTTTTCGTCGACTTGGCTTCAGCTTCTGCCTCAGCAGCGGCCGCAGCGGTCGCAGCGGCCGCTGCTATTGCAGCTTCCTTGTCTGCGAGTTCTTTCTGCCAAGCGTCTGCCGAGGCCTTCAGAAGGCAGAGCTCATAGTTATTTCCGTCTCCATATATATCATCTTTATTATAACGGATAAGTAACTGGTCGTAGTCCGACTTTGTAATTTTCGCTTTAATACAATGAAAGTCAGAAATGGCTCCCCGAAACTGTATGTCCTTCAAGATGGTTTCCTTCTCGATTACTTTCATCAAAAGATTATCCCCCATATCATCGAGTCCAACAATCTTGACAGTTGTTCCTGTCAAAAAAATAGATTCGCAATTCTTCAGGGCCACCGCCTTTTCAGGCGGGGCATCTCCCTCGCCTTCAGCCATGCTGACCAGGTGCGATTTGACCCGAACCTAGTTTTCAGCGTATACTCTATCACCAACTCCCCAGGTGAATTATTTCCGCAGACCAAACACAAATATTCCCCCCCTAGTTGATCTATCAAGATGGACTGCTATTTTCTGGATTATCTCAGGCCAAATAAAGGGTTTTCACCAGACTTAGACCAGACAAGAGGACCGAAGCAAGTTTAAAAATGTGAACTTGAAACTAAAACAGAAGTTCTGTTGCTGTGCTCTCAGAGCGCAGAGGACGGTCATCACTGGGCTGGCGCTGGCGTGGCGTGGGTCATGGTCATCTTCATCGATCTTGATCGGCTTTTTCGGGCGGGGGTGCTTGTCTGCTTGAAGCAAAAAAAAATCGGGGAATCGGCGCCGCAGGTGACACGCGTGACACGGTTGCCGTCCGGGTGTCACTGTTGGGGGATGCAGGGGTAGGGTCAGGAGGTCGCGGCGGTCCGGGGAGCAAAAAGGGAAAGAAAGCGGGGGAGTGGGAGAAGCGGAGATGGGGAGAAAAGGGAGTATGGGAAGGGACGGTGGAAGGGGGAGGGATGGGGTGCAGGGACCGGAGGCGACCGGGGGGAACCCGGAGGGTGAAATATGAGGCGTGATGGGGCGGGGGTGACGACAATACGAACAACGACCCGCCGCGAGCGCGGCGGGCCATGGCTCGTTTCGTAGCGAATTGCGACGAGGAGGCGGGTCGGGGGTCCGCGCGGCGCGGGAGGGGGGGCATGTGGGCGTGGGGGGACGAGAAGAAGAACTGAACGCGGTGACGGGCGGGCGCGACGGAAAACACGGCGCGGAGTCGTCATGGGGAGACAGACTTTCGCCCCCCCATAAAATGAGGGTGACTGTCTCTTCCTGTGTCACCCCTCGCCGTGTAGTGTCACTTGCATCTTGCCTGCCGTCAGTTCCGTCCGATAATAAAACATCTAAGTTATTTTATTATCTTATCTTAGTCTCCGTATGTCTCTGCGAGTGCCCGACAGTTCTTGGAGTACAACCTGCGTATATATATATGATATATATATTTCAGGTTCTCCATAAGGTTATGGTGCCCTTACACGCTTATTCTTACGTACCTCGTTGACTCGTTGACAAGATCGCTTCACGCCCTGTGATTCTACCCGACATCTATTCGACATCTTCCGACATCCCGACATCAGCGCCGGACCGCCTTACAAACAGCGCCGGCCGACACCACATTAAGCCGCCTCCCGACATCTATCCGACATCTTCCACCGTTTTTGCCGCACACCCGGTGTGCTCCAATTTACAGCTCGACAAACGTTATTTTATCCCCGCAATGGCCTCTACCCGACGTGAGGGGCTTGGTTCGGCTCTGCGTGCTGCCCGCACGCGGCAACCCGCCACCCCGTCGCATTCGCCCTCAGAGTCGCAGGGTACCCCTGTTTCATCCCGTGGACGCCGTAGAATTGTGGGGACATCTTCATTACGTTCTATTCCGACATCTACGCCTTCAACACTCTGGCCAGCAGCACCTCTGCTGCCGGAAAATTGGCTTACCGCACGACGTTTTTGACCTCACCGCCGTGTTCCTCGTCGAAATCTACCCCAATTTGACTTTTTCATCGTTCGATTTGGTTATTTTTGGCGAAAGTTACGTTTTCGTTTGGGAACCCTAAGTGTTGGGCTCCAGATTTTCCAGCTTACAGCGGCCATGGCTTCGTATCGTCAGCGTTCGCGCATTTCTGCAGTTGCCTCCGCGCTGCAGGTGATTCGACTACGAGAACTTACCCCTGGCTACGATCTGGTGGTGTCTGGTGGTGCTTATGCACCAGACACCAAATTCGAGTCCACCAACCACATCGTCGACATGAGCTTTGACCACTACGAGCTCACCCCGCAGCATCCTCCACTCTTCCCTCCACCCTGCGTGCCCCTTGGCCACTGCCTGGTGGTGTTTGGTGGTGTTGCAGCCCTCATCCCGCCGCTTTTCCTCTCTGCTTTCGTGCTTGTGTGCGGCAGAGTGGAGCCACACCGCATTTTCAGCACCTTCGCCCCCCCCGGGGTGTCCACGTCCCCGCACTCGCTATGTTGGTGCCACGCATCGTCGCACCGCATCGCGTGGGCGTTGGGTGACAACGTCTTGGCGGCGCTCGACTTCGTTCACCATCGAGAGCTACGCCGCCGTCCACCCTCGATTGCTGGGGCTAGATTCGCCGGCTGGCCTGTGGGAGTAGTCATCCCCACAGCACATGCATGGGCGTAAGCCCCTAGAGCACGCATCTAGAGGCCAACGCAGGCTGAGCCACACTAGTTGGGTTGAAAAAGACCCCTTTGGGTCTCACAAGATGTATGTTTCCTTAGGGTTTCGCCTTTGTGCTTGCCGTAGGATCTTAGGCCTAGCCTGGCAAGTTGGCATCGTGGCACCTCACACCTTCGGGGTGAGGTGGTGTCATGGGGAGACAGACTTTCGCCCCCCCATAAAATGGGGGTGACTGTCTCTTCCTGTGTCACCCCTCGCCGTGTAGTGTCACTTGCATCTTGCCTGCCGTCAGTTCCGTCCGATAATAAAACACCTAAGTTATTTTATTATCTTATCTTAGTCTCCGTATGTCTCTGCGAGTGCCCGACAGTTCTTGGAGTACAACCTGCGTATATATATATGATATATATATTTCAGGTTCTCCATAAAGTCGCTCGCTATCTGCCGCCCCCGCCCCATTCGTTTAGGCCGCGCGCCGGGGCCGGCCGCGGCGGCCTCGTTGTTCAACTTTTCGTTCAACTTTTGTCATCGCGGTCCGCGTTTCCGTCCTCGTCGTTTTTAACTAGCATATATAGTACGAAGCGTGCCGACTAAACCGCGACGCGGGAAGTAAGTGCTCTATAGTTCACCGCGGCGGGAATGGAGCAATGGTCTCGATGGCATATTGTAGCGGGTATGCTATACGATTCCGCTTCAGTCGTCTTGTTCGCCGCTTGCGGAACCGCGATGGGAGGCCACTCGCGTCGGGCCCTCTACGCCGGAAACCGCATGCGGGTTGATAGGGTATCGTAGCGTGTTGCTCATAAATTAAGGGGCAACGGCGGAAAGCGGGCGTGGTGTTGCCGCCGAGACTGCCCGAACCTGTCGGTCGCGCATCCGCGCATGTCACCTCGGTCCCATAGAAGGTGGGACAGCGGGTGCGCGAGGTGGCCGGTTCGTCGTCTGCTCCCATCGTAAGGCATGGTTGCGGTACCGAGTTCAATAAGGTTAGATGCTCTTTGGGTAGGGATTCTTCAAGGGCTCAAGGTCTCAAGCAGCTCAAGTAGTCAAGTAGACTAGTGACACTATAACGGTTGCTGAAATCTGTATAGGCAGCCCTGACCGGGAGTCCCGGTGCAGGCCCCTATGACAGATTCCTAGGTAGCCAACACTGGACCGTGACTGATCCGTAAGCCTGTGCTGTGACACACCGAGTGTCACAGGGTAGCTAGACTCGAGACCGTTCCGACTCCGTGACCGTTCCGGGTATATCTAGCTTAGGGTTTATTTCTTATACGAGTTTATCTATATTGGTTCACTGACTGTCTGATATCTTGAACCGGGATATTCCAGTAGGTCGTGGACCCATTCCACGCTATATTCCACAGCTAGTTTGGCCATGATTGGCTAAAGCAGCCGCTTGGAGAGGTGGTGCGCGACGGCGCGTTTGGGGACTCACGGGAATTTTGAGATGAGCTGTTTGCGGTGAGCGTCTTTGAGCCGCAGCTATGGGGGTTCGACCTGGACCGGGCCTAGTCGACGCAATGTTCATTTACGGTATTACGCTTGCCCTGATCCCGCTTGCTTCCGATTTTTGGGCTGGTGGCTCGAGCACCTTCGACCTCGACGACGTCTTCCAGTGCCCCTCGCTCGCATGGCTCTACCGCTCCTTCCGTGACTGTGACGTCGCATCTTCCCAACATTGCCCGAACGCGCCCCGGCGTACCACCTCCCATCAGGCTTTCAGAATTATGGGTGTATCCACTAGAGCAAAACGGTCCCTCACGAGGGACTCCGACATCGACGCCTCGCTGAGGCTCACTGACGCGGTTCGCAACACGCCGACGGCTAGATCACCGGCTATTGCGAGCCCCGACCCTACTTCCAACACCGACGCCGACGTTGCGACGAGGAAGTATCTGCAGGAGCAGTCCAGGCTTGTGGACGAGGTCTACAAGGGGCGGCTCCATCGGACATGGGCCAAGGGTATCCGCGAGGATATCCTTGGCGACAAGAAGCATTATTTCAGCGGCACTTCTGACGCGGGTCTCCTCTCCGATGTGGTGGTTCAGCTACGTACGGAGTTTGAGTCCGCTGGGCTGGACCTGGTCTCGTTCGACCTTGACGATCCCCAGGCTTTGGTGGTGGGCAAGGTGAACGCCCTGCTGTACGACGTGCTTGGACTTATCATCGAGAAGCACAGCAACGCCCACGTCTGGCTTACGGGTACGGACGCGTCTGCCGACCGAGATGGACGGCGTGCGCTGGTGGACATCGTGAAGCGCAGCGTACCAGTGGCGTTGCGGGAGTCCTTCCAGCAGGAGCATGCCGCGCTTAGTTATCCCGCAAACGTTGACCCGCAGCCGATTTTGGCTCGGGAACAACGTTTGGTGCGGGATAACAAGGCCGCCGACTGGACCCCCACCGAGGCCACCAGGAAGCTCAGCCTCTACAGCCGGCTTGACCCGGTATTCTACGCCGCGGTCAAGGTGCGTTACCCCATGGTGGCAGATCTCGCGGCGGTTTCACTCGGTGCTCTGCGCTCTCTGGTTGTAGAGATTTATCAGGCATGGGCGCAGACGGACGTGGGGAAGGCCGTTCTGGCCAAGCCCGCAGGTGGTGGCGCGTCGGCTCTGCTCACCAGCAGCGAGCACCAGGTACTTCTGGACAAGATCAAGGAGTTGACCGAGCTGGTACAGCGGCAGTGCGGGGCGGCTCCGCCGGTGGTGCAGCAGCAGCGGGATCCGCCGCAGCGGCAGCACGGGCAGCGCCGGCAGCAGCAGCGCGGGCAGTCACCGCGGGGCTTCCGCATGGGGGTCCAATCCCCACCGGCGGTGGGCTACGATCGCGACGAGCAGCGGGCTAAGCCGCTGTGTACCCGCTGCAAGAAGACTGGTAAGGACCTTTATCATTTCTACCGCGACCGCTGCCCGCTTGGCGGTCGCCAACATTCCCCCACCTCGGCCGCGGCTTTCTGTATCCCCATCGACGACGAGGATGCGGAGGGCGTGCATGCCCTCGCCATGTGTGCTGTCTTTCAGGAGGCGGCGGAGGATGGAGCTGAGGCCTTTGCCCGCGCGGCGGCGGTGTACGGTCCGCCAGCGGTGCTGTGCGGGGGCGTTGTGGGAGGCATCGACGTGTCGGCCTACGGCTTCTCCGTTGACGCGGTGACACCGGTGGCGGAGACGTCCGGTGACGACATCCTGCAGCGGCTGGACGACCTCGCGGCGGAGGTCAACGCGGCGGTGGAGCCTAAGGTACATTACACTCACGCCTCTTTCCCGCCGCCTGCGGGCATTGCGACGCAGGCTTCGGCTCTGGTGTGTGACACTGCGAGCGCAGGTATCACACCGGAGGAGCAGGTTCCGGCAGGTGGTGCGGCGGCATCGGCATCCGCCGTGCCGGCCCCTGCTATGCCTGTCTTGGAGAATGAGCAAGAGCTCCTGGAGCTCTACGGCTACGGCCCGCCCGTGTCCCTTCAATCGACGCGGGTGACCACCACGGAGAAGTCCGGCGGTGAATTCGCGGGGGTTGTGGAACTGTCAACCACGCCGCGGTTGCGCCGGTTGACTTGACCGGCTACGACACCGACGACTACGAGGATTTTGCAGACGGCAGCTTCGCCGTCAAGCCGCGGGCTTCGGCCGTCTCGGCCAATCATGCGTCAGAGCCCGCAGCCCACGTGCCTGAGTCTGGTGGTGCTTCCCGCACCTACGGATGTGGCAAGCCGCCATGGGGCTTCCCCGCACACGCGGGCCCGTGGGGGTTTCCTTACTTTGTCTCTCTCTTTCTTTTGATCTCGATCATGGGAGTGGGAGCTGCCGCCTACACGGCGGCCAATGACATCGACTCTGTACAGGTATCGGGTCGGGCTGCACCGCAGCCTGTGCTGTGCAGGGGAGACTTATGCATCTACCCCGGTATATCCGAGCTGGACCCCGTCACTCTGGATGCAGTACTGCACTCCCTGGGTGCTGCGACGGTGGTTCACCGGCCGCCTGACCCACTGGAGAGCAGTGCTGCAAGCTACTACCGTGGACATTGTGGTGACGGTGCTCCTCTGGACTTTGACCCCGAGTAGCTTTACTTCTGGCTCTGGCAGTGCACCACTTTCTGGTGGTGTACTGAGATGTGCTTTGACCTCAACATGGTCTTCAATTTGGTTTATGCTTTACTTTGACATCTACAATCTTCAATCTGGTTTGCTGCCACAGTGCTTTTCAGTAGTTTAGCAGGACCTGAGTACCTGTATATTTCTGCACTTGTGCCGGCTAGAGGGTTTCAATTTGTGTATCAGAATAGCACAGTTGAATTAGCAGTTAGGTTTGTCACCCTAGCTCCTACCCTAACTTATCTTGACTTCTCTGACTTACCTGTCAGTCACCACCCACAGTGCTGGGGTGGTGTGCTGAAATCTGTATAGGCAGCCCTGACCGGGAGTCCCGGTGCAGGCCCCTATGACAGATTCCTAGGTAGCCAACACTGGACCGTGACTGATCCGTAAGCCTGTGCTGTGACACACCGAGTGTCACAGGTAGCTAGACTCGAGACCGTTCCGACTCCGTGACCGTTCCGGGTATATCTAGCTTAGGGTTTATTTCTTATGCAGTTTATCTATATTGGTTCACTGACTGTCTGATATCTTGAACCGGGATATTCCAGTAACGGTGTCACCTGCAACCTACTCTGGCTGAGACCAGAGCGAGCTTTCGGACGCGATTTTTTCACTTTTTTAGGATATTTTTTATTTTTCTGTACTAGACCGGAGGTTTACGAGTACACAATTCCCAGGATTTCTTTTCAAATCGCCTATATTTCTTTCTCGGATTTCGCAACGTCGCCCCTATATTTCGCATAAATTTCTCGAGAAATTCGCACGAAATCTTCCGATATACCCTTATAAGCCTAAAATTTCGCAAGCTCCGTGAGCCTTAATTGCTGGATGTGACACACCGACAGTTTAATCTGTCACTTGTCACTTCCTAAAGTAGGCTGGGTGACCGTCACCAGTAGTCGGGAAACTCCCGTTAGTATTTATGTGTATCTCCCTTTTATCAATGGGACTTTTACCGTTCTGATTCCGGAAACCCTGAACCCAGGGTTTATTTCCAGTTATCTATATATTCACTCCGAACTATATATATCTAACATTAATGTCCGAATTCTAGAAGGTGAGAGAGTATTCTATGTTGAAGACGATAGGAGAAGTCGGCAAGTCGCGGTCCTATGGTATGTCACGGTGATATGAGAAGTCGCGGTGATATCTTATACTGTATGACAAATGGGATGTCGTGGTGACGATGAGATGAAGCGGGCTCTGAGGGCTCTTCGGGCTCTGAGGGCTCGTCGTCGTCTTCGTCTGAAGCCAAACCATAACTGTGCTCAACGAGCGAGAACTTAAACGATGAGGCATATCGACATGCAATCGAACCGGCTGCGTCAACGCAGCGTGGGGACTTGTTGAGAATGCCGACTGATAGTAATGGCGATGATTGTGCCACTCCAAAATTTAACGAGACCTGACCGCGGATGTCTGCTGAGAGAAAGAGCCGCCGTGAAACCTTGAATCCCTTAACGTTGAACTAACACTGTCTTCTAAAGGTTAAGGTAAAACAGAAGATTGAAATTCAAAATCTGCGCGGCGTTATCAGCTTCTCACGCACGCTAAGGGCGCCCGCGACGGTAAATTCGAGAATTTCGGCATATTTACCGGGGAGGGGTGAAATTTCGCCAAAAGGGCCCCAAATTTCGCGAAATTTTTCGATTTCTCCGGGGTACCTATATTTCGCAAAAAAAATTCGCGAAATCCTGGGAAGCCCCTATTTACGAGCTGCATTCCATTCTTGTCGGGTCGAAAATCGCGATCGGCCGCGCAGCGGCCTCAGCTCGTAAACTCTGGTCTCAGCCAGAGTGAGACGGTACGCGGTACTGTACTGTAGGCCTTGGCTGTCGTGTGGAAAATCGCGATAGGCCGCGGCGCGGCCACAGCTCGTTACCTTGCTCTCGCGAGACGGGAGCGGGACTGCGCTGCGGGAGGGAGCTGAAGACCTGACAACACCACCAGCTTTGTGCTCTCTTTTAACTCCGTGACAACTCTCGTCCGCGAGCGCTCTCCTGCATAACTGTACCTTTTGACATCCATAGCTTTTAGCGCAACATGGCGGACGGGGCGTTCAGCAAGGGCGTAATGCTGTGCGATCGTCCTCCGGATCCACCCAAAATGACAGCGGTTACACAGTATGGGCCAACGAAGGCCCCGTTCCTTTCTGCCTGTACGAATTCTGACCCGCTCGGGATTGCTCCAGTCAACAAGCCTTCCTTGTATGTGGCTAGCCAGAGAAAATTGACCGTACTTTCAGAACACAAATCATGGCTGGCACATCAGAGCAAGAAGGTAAAAAGCGGTAAACAAGAGCAGTTGGCGACAACTATCCTCAAAGAAAACAAAGAAGCCAAGCACAAAGAATTCTGTGCAAACTTGCGCTCGAAAATTTTGGATGGCGAGGATGTGACTGAAACCTGGGTTCCCGCCAAGGAAGCCAAACGGCGTGTTGAGATGCTGAATGAAGCAGATAAAACAGTCGCTAAGCACAAAGATTGTTCGGAAATCAAACCGCCACTTGACGATGTCACGCCTCTTGATGCAGAGATGGCAGACTTAATTGAAGGGGCTCTACTATCGGCTGAGCTCGGAAATGTGAAAAAACAACCACCCGCACAGCCAAGTGGAGATACTTGCAAAGTTCTGCCCACAAAGAAAAACACGTCCGCAAAGCCGGCTTGGGCCCTAACTGAGCAGAAAGCAAGCGAGATTGAAGAGGACGAGGAGCTCGAGCTTTTGAACTTCGTGGACAATCTTGACTATGAGAAATATATGGAGGAAGATGAGGGTCATTTAAGTACTGCTATCAACGCTCTCGCAGCGCCTGAAGTTCCAGATTCTTCTGAAAGAGCTGCGCCGAAAAATGGCCATTGGGACAAGAATTTTGTTCGAGCAATGAATGCTCTCGTCAACATAGAGGCTGCAGGGTCCAGCCAAGCTAGTACGGCTCCTTCTGTTCTACCACCGCCGGCATATAGTGAATCCAAATATGCACAGAGCACCGTGGGTAGTAGGGCGCGTGAAGAACAAAGTCAAAACAGATCAGTCGGGCAGGCAACATCAGCCTGGGACGCCTCGACAAGAGTCGGTGACGGCGAGGGTGGGACCAAACCAGAGCTCGCTACAGCTGTTAAGATATTTCTCGACGAAGATCGAGATATGCGGAAAATACATTCATCTCGAAGTGCCCGCAGACTCTTAGAAACCGCACCGACCGAGGTAGCTGTCGAGGAGTTTTGAGGACAGCAAAATGGTTTTTTTTATTGGCGACTGTAACAGTAGTTGTAACAGCTGTTGCGCCAGCTCTTCGCATATGGTTGCTGATCCAGCAGAGTTTCTATAGTCACAAGCGGCTTGCTTGTTTCGAAATCTGTGTGCTTCAACAACCTGTCAAGCTTGGACCACTTTGGCCATCTGTCCAAGTACATGTATGCCAATTTATAAAAAAAAGTTATTGTTGTTCTGATTAGAGCATGAGTGTCCAACGGTTGGGTAAGTGCATTCGATTGTGGTCTGTATGTGATGATGTGCTTCAGCTGAACACTGTTTGTAATTCCAACTGGCAGCTTCGTGTCACACATTTGGACACGAATGCAAGTACCAGCTAGCTTGATAGGTTACCACTCAATACTTTCCTTTCAATGGTTGCTGAACTAAAATCTTGAATTCATACGATTCTACTCTTCTCCTCCATGATGACTTATGAAGCTTATTGGAATGCATGGATATATATATATATGCGTGTGTGTGTATATGCAGCACACACTTTTAACCTCATTTCAGAGGAATGCAGCGTTGCTTCCAACAGGTGTGAGCATGCTTAGCAAAAACTAACTTCACGTTAAGTTCAATCTTACTGTGATGCCTGAGCTCATAGTCTTTTTAGTGTTCCGACCCGGTTATCATATACACGTGTGGCGGGGGGGGGCAGTCCAATTCCCCCAAGACCTGACAACAAAGTCTAGGAAGGGTGTAGTTCAATACAGTGTGAACCCCAGGGGGGGCAAAGCGTGGGCAGCCTAAGTGAATCGATACACTAACGGTAATACTAAACTATTCTACAACCCAAACAAAAAACGGGGAACACACTTTCCATAATCACAGTTTATGAGTTTACCATTCTAAAATCACGAATCCTGTTTCGGGGTAGGGTTCAACGAATGTTGCTATATATTGAATACCATATCTAACAGCATGTTCCCCGCTCGCGGAGTTCAAGCTGCATGATCATCCCGACGTCGGACTAAGAGCATATAACCGCGATGTAATTAGCGCCCAGTTAAGGCAGTTATAGAGCGCCGTTAATGTACGTCGTTGATGGCGTTAGCATGCACAATTGATTATATTGAAATATTTGACAAACGGCACTGATGAATGAGTGCAGAATGCTGTACTATCGAGAAAGTAAGCGATTCAAGCTAGCGTATAGCTATCTTATAGGCAGTGGGAAGATATAACCAATAATTGACTGATAATTTAGGACAGCATGTTTTCAAATGCCACAATTCCATTCAAAATGAATTTAGGTTGCTCTTGGCTTACAGCCCTTTTGTTCACTTCAGAGCGATGGTTCTGCCCCAGATCGGATCATTTCATCACTCAACAACTATAAGTCACAATTGGCCACTTATATATAGTCATATATAGGGACCCTATCAGAACAAATCAGAATTCCAAGTCACGTGTGATCACACTTGCAATATTCTCGTTGCCCCAATTCTAGCAGTGCAATTGAATCTCTGATATTTCTCTATTCCTACGAGGATCCAAGTCCTCATCCTCCTCCTCGTCAGACGGTTGATCACAATTACGGCAGGCTGCTCTTTGATGCCTTTGATATTCTCGATATAGGTGCTTCTTGATGACACGGTTGTTATCTCCTTGCTTTTTTCCATAAACGGAGAGATAGGTCTGTCACAATGGGGAACGTAACGTATGGCTCAAGAACACCGATATAATAACACTGATCGGCGTTCGTGCCCAAACTATACCAATCTAGTATTCTTGGGCTCAGGCTCGACAGATGACTGATCTTGGTCATCACCGTCATCGCCGTCCTCAACATCACCAGCATCAAGCACCAACGTCATCAGCGTCGCCCACGTCACCTACGCCATCAACAACGACCTCGGAATCGGGGCTCTCGTCTACTCGCAGCCGATGTTTGTTAATTGGCGGGTCTCCATCGCGTATGCCTATCCTCGAGACCCAAGCTCTTTATAAATACAGACCTGGGGAAATCAAACAATCAACTTAATCAACTTACTCACGAATCAAAGCGCAGGTGTGATTCATGATGGTCGCACGTGCACATCTTACAGTTCATGATGTACCGAAACGTGTTCTAAGAGTATTCCGCCTAGATAATCAGCAAGAGGTGCACCGCTGAGTCACAGGATGCCACCGCGTAGACCGGCAAGATGAATCGGACCCTCTGGACTCCACCAACTCGGTGTCAGAGTAGTCCGTCACCGGCATTCACGCCCTGGACACCGCCCGCGTCTGCCACCGGCAATTTTCTCGCCCCCGACAAAAGTCAGCGAGAGGGAGCCAGGGCATATGATGCATTGATGCTCCTCGCTGTGGAACACCTCTACCATACCGTTGATGCGGATGAGACGCTAGTATTATTCTTAGTACGCCCCCACCAAAGGCCCTGGGGCCGCCGTCGGGAAAGATGCCGCAGTGACCACCGCCATATCGTTAGCACTACAACCAGAGCATTACGCCGCACCGCATGCTCAATCGTCGTCATGGCCACTGCGATGGAAACGTGGTGGTCCCATAACCTGGGAAAATGTTGACCTGCCAATATTGGGAACCAATCAGATTTTCAGATATCGGAAACTCGGAAAAGTCATTTAAGAGACGAGATAGACGATAATACTAGTAAGGGTGGTTCGACGGTTTGGGTGGCAGGGCAGGACTCGTGACGCGAGCGTCACGAGAATTGATCGGGATATTATGATTGGCTCTCGCCATCAGAATGACGCTCGCGACGTGCGTCGTTTTGACGTTTTTGACGTGCCTGCCACCCCACAAATTTGTGACGTTTTCAGAACGTCCGAAATGTTTGGGGTGACGTTCTTGACGTTTTCTGCATCTTTGTCGACATTTGCGAGTCATTCCGCATCTTCGTGCACTGTGCATCCTTCGACCTAAAATTTTTGACGGCTTTGGACAGTGACGTTTTTTACGCTAAAAATCTTTGTGCCACGTCGGTACGTCGGCACGCGAGGTTGGAATGACGCAGACGACACATCCCATTATGATTATCAAAATACATATTTTCAAGTCCAGCCTTAGGCAAAACAATTGCAAGCCCATTGGTTCGTTTATTAAGGCATTTCACACACTTATTTTTCGCACGTCACCATTGGTCCAATAAAACTACTCAATGCTTTACTCGTTTATTACATTATTCAATCGTGTTGTCAGTATCAGTGGCCCAATCGTATCTTTTCAAAAATCAATTAATCGATCAATTAAACACTCGATAGTCGATTCATGCATTTTCATTGGCGACACACTGTATAACAATTTAAACATGGGATAAGTCTAGATTGGGTGTAGACATTTCATTATAATTCAGATTGGGTGTAGGCACTTCATTCTAATCTAGATTGGGTGTAGGCACTTCATTTTAATCTAGATTGGGTGTAGGCAATTAATTTTAATCCAGATTGGGTGTAGACATTTCATTTAATCCAGATTGGGTGTAGGCACTTCATTTTAATCTAGATTGGGTGTAGACATTTCATTTCTAATCTAGATTGGGCGTAGACTTCATTTTAACATACCTTGATGCCTGGAGGGCATTACATTTTACATTGATAATATTGCATGTGAAAATTGTTATGTAAATTCGACCGGTAGATATCAACATCTGACCACAATGAACACATCTACCGGTTGGATTTGCGAAATAATGTTTTTTTAAGCATCAAACAACAAAAACCATCGATTACGAACATTCTTTTGCTAGTCGCCGCATACAAAAACATTATTTCACAATTTCAACCGTTAGATATGTTCATTGTGGTTAGATGTCGATATCTACCGGTTGAATTTGGGAAATGGTGGTTTGTTTCGCAACAAATAACAACAAACATCGATCCCGAACAGTTTTTTGCTAGTAATCGCATACAAAAAACATTATTTCGCAAATTCAACCGTTAGATATGTTCATTGTGGTCGGATGTTGATATCTACCGGTTGAATTCGCGAAATGATGTGCTTTCCTTTTGCAACAAATAACAAAAGAAATTGCGACCCGTACCCCCTATACCTGTGTCTACACCCAATGGCACATTAAAATGAAGTGTCTACACCCAATCTATACCAAAATGAATTGCCTACATCTAGATTAAAATGAAGTGCCTACACCCAATCAGTGCCTACAAATCAATTAGATGAAGTGCCTACACCCAATCTAGATTAAAATGAAGTCTCACACCCAATCTGGAATATAATGAAATGTCTACACCCAATCTAAACTTATCCCTTTAAACATATATATATCAATATTTTTATTTTTATTTATAATTGAATTATTGGAGGAAATCATTTCATTCTTGCTTTTGAAATCGCGAAATCCATCCTGCCACATGGGAGAAATTACCATTGTATATGAGACTGTAGAAAATCTTGCGGTCATCAACATTATGATGTGGAGGTATATTTCACAGGAAAGGGAATCCACTGACATGGCATGTTGATGTCGCAACATGGTTTCAATGACAGAATTTCATTCTACGAAGTGGTAACATGACGTCGACGCACGACGTCGTGACGCGCGACGTTTTTTGCCCTGCCACCCAAACCGTAGAACAACACTAACTCTGACTTTCGGGTGTCGGACTACGGTACGGCGTAGATACAAGACGGTGGCCGGTCAGGACGGATGCCAGTTCGCCCGCCGTTCTAACGCTTCGAATGAGTTGGACGGAGTATTCTATCCAATACGGGTGCGCACTTTTTGGGTAAATTGCACAGCACTTAGACGATTAGCAATCGCACACCGTCTTCGCCGACCCAACAATGACAGAGCCATATCGAGTCACACGCATTATTTGTGATATGGTATCGTATGCATTCGATGTATACTTAAACATGACATAAGCATAGTTGTTCGGGCGTCTGACCACAAATAGTTAGCAATTCTATCGGACTTTTTACAAATAATCGTCACATGTTTGGGTGGTTCCAACATGCTGGATGTGACACACCGACATCTTAATATGTCACTTGTCACTTCCTATAGTAGGCTGGGTGACCGTCACCAGTAGACGGGAAACACCCGTTAGGTATTTATGTATACCTCACTTTTATCAAGACACACTTTTACCGTTTTGATATCGTAACCCTCAACTCAGGGTTTATCTCACTAGCTAGATATATATTACAGCAGACCTATATATCTAACAGGTTTGGCCCCACTTACGCTTTATTTAGCCACTGCGACACCGCCGACATGATTGGCTAAAACCGGACGCTTGGGATGGAGTGAGGCGCTCCGCGCGTGGGAGTGCCGGCAGTCACGGGCATGGTCTAAGTTTTGTGGGTTGATTTGCGGCGCGTTGTAGGCCTAGCTTTGAGAACATTTTTCTCACGGGATTTAACGTTGGACTGGTTTACGTCTTCTGGTTGGTTACCACACCGTTGCGTACCGGCCGCCTCTACCACACGACTTCCCGGAATTCCTGATCTCTCGCAGCAGCTGTATCGGCGACCCACCACATTTCTTGGCCGCCCACGACTTCCGCATTTTCACGTCTCCTTGCCTTACTCCACCCCTGCAGTCTATTTCAAGGCTCTTAATCGGTTTAGCCGATATTCCGATATATCGATATATCGGGAAAAAACGGGAAATCGGTATCGATCGATATCATTTTTGTGCACATTTCATCGATAAATCGGTATCGATTCAGTTGAGTATTGGCGGTCTTATGTATTGTATACGGAGAATTGTATATAAAATTCAATAATCGATATGAATCGATATTTATCGATTATCGATTGAAAATGTTGAATATCGAAATCGATCGATATGCAAGTTTGAAACCGATTAGGAGCCCTGGTCTATTTCATTATGGTCGCTTCAACTAGATCCACCGCTAGCATGGCGCATCGCCGACGCACGTTAAACACAATTTTCGATTCCGTTGCTGCCAGGCATGCTAACACCCCGGCTACGCCGCCGGCAGCGCAGCCGGCTGCTAATTCGGCGAAAGCTACATTCTTGGCTTCAGTGCGTAAACTGCAAAGGGAGCACTTTGACATGAAGATCGCCAAGTCCGTCCGTCAAAAGTTGTTCGAGAACAAGGATGGCAGATTTTCCGGGACGGAGTCCCACGCGTCGGCACTCTTCGCGAAGATGGTCTTTGCACTGCAAACGGCCTTCGTGACCGAAGACATTGGGTTTGCTCCGCTTTTCGTGCTCGACAACGCGACCCTGATCGTCCGCGTGGAGGCCAACAATTTGTTGTACTCCACACTCGAGCTGATGATCGACCCCATGTCGCCCGCAGCGGACTGGATGGATTCTTCCCACACCAGCTTCCCGGCTGACGGTAAGCGCGTTCTCCTCGAGTTCGCTCGCCGGATGATTCCGACGGGTGACCCCTTTCAGGGTCAAGCAGACATGCTGGGCGGCCGCATCTCTCCCGGGCGTGGACCCGCATGACAAGATCGGAGACTTCAACGCCGCTCTAAAGGCTGCGAGGACACGGGCCACACTCCTGGACGAGGACGTGAAGGCGTTGTTCATCAAGGCGCTCGACACCACCTTCTACCACCCGGTGGTGTCCCGGTTGCTCCTCCACGATCAACGAGCCGCTCATGACCTCCTCACGATTCAGCAATGGGTACGTGAATGCTACTCCGAGCACGTGCGTGCGGGCACCGCCACGGCGCGTCCGCACACCGGTATTCTCACGGCACGCATTTCATGGAGAAGACCGGCGATGACCCCGGTGCGCCCGATGAGCTTGCGGATTTGAGGATCATGGTGCTCGACTTGCAGCGGCAACTCGCCGCATTTGTCGCCTCCGCCGGATCCGACATCCGAGCCGTCTCCGCGGGGATTCACTCCTCGCGCGGACAAACCAGACCGGCGAGTCAAGACCCGCTTCGCGGCCTCGCCTCTACCCAAGGGGGGCAATTGGTCGCAATCCGTCTCGAAGAAGGTCGCCTTCCACCGTGACACCGGTGCGACCGTGCCGTATTGTCAAAATCAGGTGTGCGCAAAGGGCAAGGCACGGCATTGGCATCGGGACTGCCCGAACGGGGGCCGGACCGGCCTCTCGGCCTACGCTTTCGCTGAGGAGGCCGAGAACTCGGTGTTGGCCGCGAAGTTTCAACATGCCATCGACCACGACGACGCCGTAGAGTTCGACGCCCTCTGCATGCTCGCGGGCGGGAAGCCGGACATCTTCGCCGACCTCTCCGCGTGCTCGCGTTCTGCGAGGAGGACAAGGTACGGTATCGGTTGGGAAACAAGCTATCGATCGATTCCGATATGTGAAAATTGGTGATCGAATGATATCGATTTAAAATATCTTAATTGCCGATCAATCAATTCCGATATTGTGACTCAACGTATCAATCGATTCCGATATTTTTACACAGGTTATCAATCGATTCTGGTATCCCTATTTTGGAACCGATATTCCGATAAATACCGATTATCGCCGATACTTTCGCACTTCTGAGCAGTCATTACACAACAAGGAACAAGCAACTTTAAATACTCTACTTAAATACCACGTGTCCTCCTTATCGGAGAATCCCTCTCATCCTATCAACCATTGCGGAATTGCGCCACAAAGGCGCTCAGCTTTATTGGCACGAACAAAGAACTCGGTATCATCACTGCCTGATGGGTCTGCTGGATGTGACACCCCGTGTGTGTCACAGTCCTCTGTCTGTACTAGTACTCCGTACAGTACGGCTGTCACAGGTTCAGGGTTTCGGGCTTAAGACGAGCGACACTCAATCTAACTTCACTTCTTATGTTATCTTAAGTGTAAGCATTCTGTGTTATCAGCACCTCAATATAGTTGACACTATATATCCCACAGGTTATGGTGCGCCAGGCACCTTCCACTACTTTTGATTGCATGAGTGGCTAAGCCACTCCGCTTGGTGGAGCGTTGGGGGCCCAAATTTGATGTCGTGATTTTCGCAGTTGCGGTCGAGAGCTAGTTTACGGCCGGATTAAATTTGGTATCGCTGCAGCGTTCGCCTACCTGGGATTAATTTGTATTGTCCGCGTTGGATTTTACTCGACTGAAACTTGATCAATTTTTGTCGTGAGTTTCCTTGGCCGCCGCGTTACGATCTTGCAATTTCGCAGTTACGGCTTCCTTGATTATCCGTTCCGGCACTGTATTCTACGGCTCTCGACCCTCGCTTTTCTGTATTCTCCGACATCGGCCCTCTACCCCGACGCTCCCACCTATTGGATTCTCAACATGAGCGTAAATTCACACGTCACGCCTCCCTTGGGGGCCAACAATCGAATTAGACTAGACACGATTTTTTCACGCGACGTCGGCTCTCGTTATAGGCCGACACCGGATTCTCCCGGTGTTGCCCTCACGGCTGCGGACCGGACTCGTGCTACGGCCATCCAAAATTCCACTTGGGACGTGGACATCATCAAGAGGATCTCTCGCGACGCCTTGGGCTCCAAGGACGCACGAGACCTTCCGAGGCGATGAGTCGAACCGCAACACGCTCTGGACGTCCATTGTGAAGTCCTTGCAGCGCGCGTTCGAGCAGAAGGACCCCACCAACGCCGCTCTTTTTGATCTGGCGGACGCGACGAAGGAGGTCAACGCCATCTTCAATGCTATTCTCTTCTCAACTTTGACATCGTTGACCTCTCCAAATTCACCCGCGCGGCGTTGGGTTGATGCCTCGGGACGGGCTTCGCCTCAAGATGGCAAGCGTGCCCTCCTCGAGGTCACCAAGAGGTTGATCCCTCGCGTGGTCCGACCTCTTGGGCACTACGAGGAGCTTTGCTCTATCTTCTTCAACTCCGAGAAGGACCCCGATCCACTTATCCAGGACTTTGACGCCTGCCTTACGGCTATTGGCAACGGACCTTCTGGACCTCTCGACGAGATGATGGCGAAGAAACAGCTTCTGGCTTCACTCGACACCGATTTCTACGACAAGGTCATCACACCGCTTCGGCTCGACGTTGAGTTGGCCAAGGTGGACCTTGAGGACATCTACGCCCACGTCCTCGAGATTTGGGACGCCAACGCCGGCAAGCGGAAGCACGTGCCCCTCATGGACAAGCACATCCTGTACTCTGGCCTGCCGTCCGACGTTGACGTGAAGGCCCTCATCAAAGAGTTTCAGTTCCACATCGACGCCGCCAACAAGGTTCTTGCAACGCTCTCCGACGAGGATGCGAACGACGAACCGACGACTAGGTGGCCGGTTCCGGCTACGGGCAAGCCTACGGGCAAGCCAGGTGTGCACGTTCCGCCCTCCTCTTGGCGTGACCGCCAGAACCGTCGGGTGGATGGGAAGTTTCACGGCCGAAGGCGTGATCTCAAGCACCGCTTCGCCGCTTCGCCCCTTCCCAAGGACGGGAATTGGCCGCAAGGCGTTCGACGCCACAACGGCGACAAGAAGAACTACGGCGTGCACTCCGTCTCCTTCCACGTCCTCTCCAAGGCCTTCGTTCCGGAGTGTGTCCGTTGCCCTCCGGGGTTTTGGCATGACTCCGCGAATTGTCCCACCGCCGACATCGAGTGCGACAAGTGCGTGGTTGAGCAAGCCGACGACGCCGACGGTCTCGTGTCCGCCTTCCAGACTGCCTTCGACACTGAGGACGACACGGCATTTGCTCGACTCTGTGCCCAACATGACCATCCCTTGGTTCGGCAGGACGAGGAGCCCTTCACGTTCTCCGAGGACATTGACGTGGGGCTCCGAGCACAGTACGCGGGATTGACGCCCACCCAACCCTCACTCCTTGCTACCCGCGTTCACGAGGCGCGCACCGCTCTCCGCGAGCTCAAGCAGGTGGCTGGTGGTGCTGAATCTGACACTCAGCACTTTCCAATGGTGCACTTCGGTTCGGCCACACCCTCCGTGATCGGCGATGCCGTCGTGGAGCATGAGCCGGAGGTGGCGATCGAGACCGAGAGCGACGCGTTAATTTACCCGAAGCAGTTCGCTGACGGTGAGCCGCCCTTCGAGCAGTCCTTTATGGACAACATGTCTGTAAAATTGGGCTTCTTCGAGCCCGAGCCGCAGGTCTCACTTCAATCCTTCAACCCCCTGCCTCCGTACATTTCTTCCACGCATGATTCGGCCAGCGTGGCTGACACGGAGTCTGACGACGGGGACTTGCATGATGCCGTCCCACCACCCGCTCCACGGGTTGGTGGTGTACGGACACCTTCAATCGGCGCATTCCTCACGGCAGCAGCTATCCCCGCTTTGTTTCTGTGTGTGAGCATCGCCATGATCGACACCGTCACCGCCACTGTACTTTGTGATGTGGAGATTGCTCCACCGTCGGTGGTGTACGGTGACTGCTCTGGTTATCAGAATGGCACAGTGGGCTACTTCACTGACCCCGACCTTCTGGACACTGGACCGACTGACTTCTACAACATCTTCAATCTGGACTCTGACGGCTTCGGCATCTCAAGGTACGGGTAACGCTTGGGGCCTATGACACAAAAGTTCAGAAAAACCTTTTTTTCGATTTTCCGGTTCGCAAATGTCAAAATAATACGTGGGTTCAAGGATTTTTTCATCCGGATTTTTTGGGGTGCTGTGAGCATGGGGGTTTTCTGCGTTACCGCCTATACAAGTCCTAACTTGTAACCTTGATTGTAACTTGAAACCTCGAACTGAAAACGCGAGTCGCGAGAGAATTGCGAGATCGCGAAATCGTCTATCGGCAAAATCGTCACGACCGCGACCGTAGAATTACTGTTACAGTTAACAGTACAGAGTGTCACTGGAGTATGAGTTCTCAGTCGATCGGGATCGTGGTATGGCGCTTGCGCGTTGGCGTGTATCCGTATCGGGGACACTGTATCGTGTATGCCATTGTCATCGCTGTTCGTCATGAAATACCAAGTAAGCGGTCGCGATTTGTTAGGAACACCGACAGTGATCGATGATTCATCGATAAGTTATCGATAAGTTCTCGACAAAAAGGCCTTTTAAAGTATGCGTGCGGCTGCTGCCCGCTCATGATTTTAAGCAATTACTGTACACATTACACATCAACCACCACAATATTTTAAATAAATTTTCACAGTGATATATACGCTTCGTTTGACGCTCGAAGCGCAGTGAAAGATGCCGTACTCCGCGTTTTAGGATTCTCGCGGAATGTCGGGGTAGCCTTACCGCATGCAACGATTCCGCAGCGGTACGTGCAGCGATAAGTCTCCGCTAATTTTCCCCTCAAATTTAACTTAAGTTAAAGTTGTGTGAAAGCGCGTTTGGCTTGATTCCATCCGTATTCGCGGATGTCAGCGAGCCACGAAGAAGGTCTAATTTGCGGGACTTCAAGCGCGTTTTGGGCATCCGCGTTTCTACGGATGCTCAAGACAGCGGCTGAAACTCGCTACAAAACTTCGTAACATATATACGAAGTGTTTTAGCAGGTTTCAAGCTGTTCGAACACGTATAAGCTTGAGACTGCGCTGATATTTCGTTCTAATTTTCCCGTGTTTTACGGTACCATGGAGAAAAACGTGCGGCGATCTTCACACACGCGCTCATCATCTGAAAGAAAAAATGACACTACGTACAGCACAATAAATAATATTGTCGCGAAGTATTAGGTCATATTACTTCGAAACAATATCATGGACATAGGCCCACTGCAGCAGAAATACTAGGTTTTTCTTCCGAAGCGGGCCTAGGACGCGAACTTAGCGGTCTACCGCAAGAGCGTTTTGTGAACGACTTTGTGCAGATTCTTCGACACGGGTGAGCGATTGAGCGTGAGCGTCCTGTCGAATACGACTCTTCAAAGCCGAGTGGTGGAGTCCGGAAGCCTCAATTCGCAATATTTTAGCATCCCCCAAACCTTACGATCTGTTCAGTTTTGGTGGAGATGCCATATAAATTTAAGGATCTGACGGTCTCATGGATTCGTCGCGACCCCTATTCCGCCCTAAGCCCAACCTAATAGGTAAAACGCTCATATCTCGCGATCTAGAAATCTGAACTTTTGTGTCATAGGCCCCAAGCGTTACCCGTACCTTGATCTGCAATCTGGACTTCCAATTTGAGAACTACAACACCTACAATCTTTGTGAACTCTGCTCTGTGGACCACTTTAAAGGTGGCTAGAGTTACTGTCAGAAGACTAGTAGCACAACTAGATCTGTATCACGGGCACAGTAGCCTTCAGTGTGTAGTGCTAGCTAGAGATTTGGGACCGCCCTGGCCAAGAGCACAGGCCCCCACTAGAAATTTGTTTCCACCGCTTGAGATGGTGTGTTTTGTTTCACCTGACAAACTACCTGTTCCACCCTAACTCTTCCTCCGTAATAGTACAGGGTGGTGTGCTGGATGTGACACCCCGTGTGTGTCACAGTCCTCTGTCTGTACTAGTACTCCGTACAATACGGCTGTCACAGGTTCAGGGTTTCGGGCCCGTGTCTGGGTTTCTGCCCCGTGTAAACCCTAATCATGACCCTAGCATGTTTTGCATAACGCCTAGCTATGTGTTGAAGATGTAACGTGACCTAAATAGGGTTGAACATGCGTATTTATACGCTCAAACCATAACCGTGTGTTGTGTCAAACGATTTTCACACTCTTCATCGTTCGAGCTTGGAAGCATGCGACAGTTTTGAGGGACATTGGGCACGCAGTTTGATGCGCATAAGGGAGACCTTTTCAAAACTGTTTTCAAAAGCATTTTTGGATTTTAGACGGCTTCATAAATCAATTTTAGGTACCCTTGGGTCATATATGACCCAGGAAACGGTTTAAGGGTTAAGACGAGCGACACTCAATCTAACTTCACTTCTTATGTTATCTTAAGTGTAAGCATTCTGTGTTATCAGCACCTCAATATAGTTGACACTATATATCCCACAGGGTCAAAGGGGTTTTGTTGTGTCCTTTTTACCAGGCCTTTGCCTTGAGCTAATAGGGTTATGCCCGAGCTACTTTTCCTCTTAGCGCCCTTACCACGTCGTGCGCCCATATCGGATCGGTGTCACCGAGGAATGTATCTGCCATCTCGCGAAATCACCCATAAAGCGCCTCAAATGCCCGTGGCGTTGGAGGCATCGATCCGCGATTCCGCGTTGGCCGCGTGCATGGCGTTGTGAACAAGTGAAGCAACCAATGGTAGCTTTGTTTTGGCACCATGCGAGATCCATAGTTCCATATAGCGATATTTAGGATGCAAATCTGACTGTTATATCGATTTTGTGCAAAATCGGGATTGTAATCGATCGATTTCGATTTTCAAGACCCAGTATCAATCGATTTCGATATTTTGACAGCATTGATCAATCAATACCGATTGTTCCGATATGCGAGAAATGGGTATCGATCGATACCGATATTCCGATATATCGATATATATCACAACCGATACCGTACCTTGGAGGAGGACGGTGAGGCCCTCGTGTCCGCCGTCACTGAGTTCTCGGAATTGGCACGCACGGCTGGGGCATCGACTTTCAACGTGAACACTTTCACCGCCAACACGTGCCGGTGGTGTCGGAGCCGGCTACGCACTCCCCGCCCGCGTCGGTTGAGTCCGACGAGGAGTGGACCGGTCCGCCTAACCCCTTTTGCCTATTACCCGCAGCTTAAGGTGGCTTAAGCCACCTTAACTTAAAGGGCTCATGGGGGCTTCTTCGGCGGTGCTTTCAAAATTTGGAGACCTGTGTCGTCAAGATCTTGAGCTGCTCTTTCTGCAGTGTCTTATCAAAAGTTTGATCTGAGTTCATCTTGACCCTCAAAATCTCGGTTGAAGTAGGGTGGGTATTTCCCAATTTTCCTTAAGATGGCTTAAGCCACCTTAAGCTAATTAGCTCACCGGGGGCTTCCTCTAAGACGCTTTCAAAATTTGGAGACCTATGTTGTCAAGATCTCGAGCTGCTCTTTCTGCAGTGTCTTGCCAAAAGTTTAATCCGAGGTCATCTTGACCCTCAAAATCTCGGTTGAAGTAGCATGGGTATGCAAAAACCGGGAAAATCGCTCAAATTTTACTAAACGTTGCACCCTCTTGGATACTTCCCAAAATTGCTCACCGGGAACTTGGGCTCGCCTAATAGTGCACATAGTGTCTAAAAGAGGACAATGTCGCCGTCATTTTGAGCTAAAAGAATCTAGCTTCCGGTGCCGATAGCTCCCGTAATAATTGAAAACGTTAAGGTGGCTTAAGCCACCCTAAATCGCTGTTAGGGTGGCTTAAGCCACCCGAAGGGTAATAGCCACTTTTGCCCGCCCGTCACCCGCACCTTTGCCGACTTCGTTGAGAGCACGGGGATTGCATTGGGGGCGCCCGACGAGCCGCCCGTGAGCATGAACATGCTCTCCGCGATCGAGGCGCCGGAGAGCGTGATGAGCTACGAGCCCGCAACCTACGCCACGAGCGACGACGACGACGACGAGGATGCCTCGGCTGAGCTGCCGCGGCGGCCACGGTACGGCTGTGGGAGGGGCATTCACGGCTTGGGGATATCTCTCCTTACTTCATCTTTGGTGTGTGCACGTTTCGTAATTTGTGCTACCGCCGCGCCACACACCGTTTCCGGTGTCGGTGGTGCCAATGCACACGCATGCGCGGCTCCACCGGTCGGTGGTGCTGCATGGACTGCCTCGGCAGTCCCACCTATGGCGACTTTACCGCCTACACCGTTTCGTGACACTCTTGGCGACGCGGTGGGTGGTGCCGCGCCGGATGCCATCCCGCCGCGGAGACAGGCGCGGTATCGTCAGCTGCGTCAGGGATTCACTTGGGAGACCTTCTACGGCATCATCCCACTGCCGCCAGGGACCTGGAAGCCTGACCCTGACTTGATGCCTTCATCACCACCTTACTCACCGCCGCCGTACTCGTCTGAGGACGAGGCACCGAGCTTAGAGAGCTCGGCAATTGACATCGGAGATTCATTAATTTCGTCTACGCATGATTTACCACCGGCCCCGGGGGCCGGCAACTGCTGCACCCTCACGCTGCTCCGAGCTGGCTAACCAGTTTCAGGAACCTCCGGTGGCTGAGGTTGCTTCCACCGCGCCTGCCTAGAGATTAGCTAGTGATTAGCTTTCTAGATGTGCAGAAGAGCCCCCTGAATTTGGGTTGTGTTTAGGGTTTTAGCACTTAACAATCGTATCTGGCAAGTTTTGCTGTGAGCGGGGACCGCCCTGACCCGCAAGAGTAGAGGCCCCCAGTTGTGCTACAATTTCCTCCTGAAGTTGAGTTGGGAGTTTGTTGCTTCGTTTCACCACTAGCTCCGGTCACCACCCTAGGTGGTGTGCTGGATGTGACACACCGACAGCGTAATCTGTCACTTGTCACTTCCTATAGTAGGCTGGGTGACCGTCACTAGTAGACGGGAAACGCCCGTTAGGTATTTATGTATACCTCACTTTTATCAAGACACACTTCTTCTGTTCTGATATTGTAACCCTCAACTCAGGGTTTATCTCTGTCAGGGATATGACCGATGACATATGTGTCATACGTGTCATACGTGCCATACGTGTCATACATGTCATACCATGTCATGTCATGTCATGTCATGTCATATGTTATAATGACATACAGTCGTCGAGTATCGTCAGTACGGTCGACTATGACATGTACAGTCATCCACTCACCATGAGTGACATCTGTCATCGAGAGGCTGATTACAGCATCTCGATGATGAAGCAAGACAGTTCTTGAAGAACAAACTGTTCTGAAAGGACGCGTCTTCGCTTCAAGCATGAATTGAACACCATGCGGGTATCATATGGCTAATTCGATCAGCCCGGATACTGTTAGTTCACCCAATGCCCTCGGGTTCACAACCCGATAGTGGTAACGCTTGAGAAGTGTGGGAGCATTGGCGTATATGAGAGAGCATTGAGCTCAAGCAGGAGATTCTGGATATCAGACTGCACTCATACCCACTAATACTTGTTGCGAGTTGCTACTGTTCAATAGCAGCCGCATAGTCTGAAAGGTTGAACATACAACCTTGACATTGGTATTCTACTCGTCCAGGCGACGAACGAGGACACATAAGTGTGTGCAGTGCAGCAATAGATATATTGTATATTGTATATTGTATATTGTGTATGTAACAGGTTCGCGCATACATACAGGCGACAACGATCGCACATATACGACCATATATCGAATAATAACATCCGCTGCAGAATCAACAACGAACGGAAGTGCGCGAGGAATTACCGTCGCGAACGCATTCGCAATATCGCTCGCATAAATATCGTCAAAAAAATAACAGCGACAAGGTGTGCTCACTGTATACAGATCGCACAGACATGCTCTTATCATTCGCAGGGTTGGTACGATATGCGACATACGGACGCGCGAATGATTAAACATCATCAGTATGTATGATCCGTACGCGCGATGGCATTCGTACCATGCGACACATACCGGCGACATAAATGTTCACCACCGCAGCGACATACATCAGCGACAGTGATGATTCGCTATTCGCACTAATTGTTCAGTGCAGCGCACATACATAATTCGTTATTGCAAATGATTACAAAAATCGCTCGACGACGCGCATACGATGATTTAGCTTGTCAGGATAAGCACACCTGCTATGATTTCATCATGCTCAGGGACGCGCGATGAGGGCGCATAATTCGTACATCAATATGCAGCACGCTATTCAATATTTGTGACGCGCGCACATAGCATACAGAGATGATGTTTGTTCAATTACTGGCAAATGTACATACAAAGTTTGCAGTCGGACACATAATATAACATCAGATGAATATTGATGCTGTGCAGTCATATGTGTATGTACCATGTAGCATACATCATATATGCAGCATACACCTCATATGCAGCATACACCATCCATACAGTATATACCAAGTGTATGCAGCAATACCATGCATCACAATACCATGCAGCAATACCATGCAGCACAATACCATGCAGCAATACCATGCAGCATAATACCACCATGTTATACATTGACATATATGCACACATGTATACATCCAACTTGATCACGATAACAGTTGGCATACATAGGCATATATAACAGTGCATCATGGAAGTATTGCAAATTTAAAAAGTAAGGGCTTACTTTAAATCACCATATAGTTCTGTCGATCGACTTGGTGACTGTTTGTCCGCGCCTAACCGACCATAGGCTTGTACCCTATGGAACCGGGGGTTGAATAAGCAATACAACCATGTTACACTGTAGAGATGCACATCTCATATACATACCAGATGTTGCATTAATATATCACATAGCATACCTGTTGTGCAAGTTTAAACTATAAACGAACCCACTTGGTATAAGGTGCCGATCATGATCAATAAGACAGTAATTAGCTCAGTATTTCCCGACGTAGGATTTGGGATGGGATATTGTTCTACTGTTGATCAATGCGCAGTGGAAGCGTGGTGGGCCCACAACCTACTGGAATATCCTAGTTCACTAGATATCAGAAACTCCCGAACTGTGTGGATAAACTCATAAGATAAATAAACCCTAAGCTAGATATACCCGGAACGGTCTCGGACGGTTTCGGAGTCTAGCCTACCTGTGACACAGCGTGTGTCACAGCACGAACCTATAGATCAGTCAGCAGTCCAGTGTTGGCCTAGGAGTCTGTCATAGGGGCCTGACCGGGACTCCCAGTCAGGGCTGCCTAAACAGATTTCAGCAAGGGATACTCACCGGAACCATGTGTGAAATATATCAATCAACTCGTCATTCACGATGAGATATGCAGGATTACAACCACTAACCAAATTGATATATATCACGTTAGCTACATGTTGTTCATTGGTATACAGATCATCTTATATGATAAATCAATTTGCTTTAGTGTACTAAATCAGCAAGTACCTATACAATACATAAGTCACTGACATCATTATGTATGTTGACATTACATTGACTCACTAAGTGTATATGATCAAGTATTATATCAACATATGATACATAGATACCATCCAACAAACACATGTGCGTGTTGGATGTCAAGCGATGGCGATACATATGGGACAGGATAAAACAACCTGCTGAAGGGCTGGATGGAGAATATCTCCAGACCCGAAGGCAGTATACAGTGCTAAAATAAACAGTTGGTCACTGTTGAGCACTGTCCATGCATCCCACACAATCGCTGGAGCAACTTCATTATCTACTTATGCATCATGACAATTGAATCAGAAACCTGATCACAATTCAGTGCATACTCTGTACAGTAAATCAGAAATTCAACATCATATCTAACAAAGTAGATAATAGAAATACTATGAGCATTTGCTCTAACTGCTTAATATCTGGGTGGCAGCACCACCCTGGTTAAGTTAAAAACTATCTGACAGACATCAGTCAGTGACTACAAGTCATTGTTGATAAAACACACATTATCACCACTTTTTGCATGGTCGTGGGTTCCAATCAGCAAAACCCCATGTGTTGACCATCACGTATCTTCACGAAAATGCCATGAAAAATATCATGTGTAAAAGTGAGATATGTTACATGAGTTATGTAAGATGTACACATTGCTATATATATATATATATATGGCAAAAAACAGTGAAAATGGGTAAAAACCCGTTGCGGGAAATTTCAAAATTGAAATTTGGACTCGATTTTTTCACGGAATGTCATTTTATACCTATTAAGGTATCTGAAAAATATTATGTGCACATTCATATCTCATATAACACCCTAAAAATCTTGTATGTAACACCTAGGGGTGTACATAGTGGCTGAATGCGTGAAAAACTCACACGCATGATTTCAAAATGAAAATTTAGGTCAAAAGTTTTTCGCTGATCCAATTTTTCACCTATTGGTAAATATGCCCAGAGTATTTCAGCACTTGTAACACCCTGTAACACCCTGGAAATCACGTGTAAAAACTAGGGGGTGTAACATACCTCCTAGATACCACGAAATAAACAGTGACATATTAAATGCAGTTTTGCTTTAATTCCTTCAGGAAATGTTCATACTGCTTAAATTCGATATAATTAGGTGTTACTGATACCATGTAACACCCTAATGTCACTATAGGTGATAAGGGTCACATTAACCCTACACACCCTAAAATGCCACTATATAATAGTGAAACGCTCTGTTTGATATTTTGGTCATGCTGAAATCAGCACATTCATGACCAATATATCGGGCAACAACCCAATAATTGTAGGGCAACAGCCCAATACCTGTACAGCTGTTTCCTATAGGAATTGCATGCTTCTTGATGAGGTAATAGGCACTTGACAACTGCCTGTGGAGTTCACACTTTCTTGAGGGGGGAAGAAGGTGGAACCATATATATACTTCACCTCATTATATCAATGTACAAAAATAATACATGTACAATATATATATATATATATATATCACACACACACATCCATTTTGAAGGTTTTGTTGGTGTGGTGTTTTATCTTAGATGGCAGAAGAACCAGCAGCTATACCAGCTATCGATCTCGATCCTAATAACTGGTACTTTGACATTCTGGGTTCTTATGATCATTTCAGCAGATTCAAAATACCTTCATGGTTAAAGGGTTATGCTGACACACAGACCCGATACGATCAGATAGGATATTTCGATGCCATCAGCAGAATGAAGACAAACATGAGTCGGTATAGAGATCCAGAAACTGAGCCTAAGGAACCAGATGAGGATTACTCAGAGGATAATCCCCCGCCCGCATTTGCAGATCCAGATGATGTTCAGGCCACCGCAGCATTAATTCCATCCGCAATTGTCCCTAAGGTGAAAATGAATCCACCGAAGGAGTACAAAGTCGGACAGGATGCGGAGATTTGGATAGAGACAGTAGACAGATATTTTCAGTTTACATATTCAGGTGCACCAGATAAAGATCTCATTACAGTCTTCCTCACGTTCATTCAGAATAATGACAGACACTACTTTCATGTCGTGGCCAAAACACCAGATGCCACGTATGAAGATGTCAGGAATGAATTCCTCAGACAGTTCGGAAATCCCCACAAGCGATCAGTTGCCAAAAAGCATCTTATGGCACTGCAGCAGGGTAACCAGACTTTTGCAGATTACCTACGCACATTCACATCACTGGCTTCGCTCGGCATCAGTTGATTTGGATGATGTCTTGATCAAGGATAGATTCATCAGTAACATGGAATCAGACCTTCGGAAACAGTTTCATCTCAGATTTCTGACAGAGGATGAAAGGAATAACCTTTCGTGGGCACAGACCACGCAGATTCTGCTCGATTTGAATTATGTAGTTCATTCGAAGCAAGCAGAGACCCTTCACTATAGGGGACAGAAGGAACAGTCAGGAGGCCCAGTCAGGAAAGACAAGGACAAGGGCCGTGGCAATAAGCCATATGACAGATCCAATCAGAATCGAGGCAACCAGGAACAGAATGCCAACCAGAATTCCCAGAGGAACAAAGGAAAATGCAAAGGAAAAGGCAAGGGAAAAGGAAAAGGAAAGGGATCAGCATCATCTCCTTCCCAGCCTTGTCAACGTTGTGATCGTACCAATCACATCACAAAGGATTGCTTTTCCACCAAGACACCAGATGAGAAACCCATAAAAGGCAATCCTCCAGCTCAGAATCCATACAGAGGACAACAGCAACAGAATAATCAGGGTGGCAAAAGTGAGTCTAACAAACTCCTAAAAACAGTCAACACCCTGGTTAAGGAGCTACGGAATATTCACCGCATCGATGCAGCAATTGCAGCCCCAGCTCCAGCATCAGCTCCAGCTCCTCAGGGAAACTCTCCGGGTACTGCACAGGTACCAGTGATGAGGGCACCCCGAGGATAAATCAGCCTGAAAATGCCACTGAAGCAAGTGGCCGGGTTGAGAGTATCTCAGAAGAAGTCCTTTCCAGTCTGACACTACAGTTCCAGCAGATGGATACTCCCTCAGAACACATCGCACAGATGCGGTCACAGTCATGAAGGATACAATCGTGCCGCACAGGCCGCGCGCCCCCAACAGTCGCGCCGCCCATAGCCGCGCGATGCCCCAACAGAGAGCGCACCGCAACGGCAGATTGGGGGGAAAAGTTGTATCCTTCGTGTTTCACTCTTCGCCGCCTACGTGGCACCGTGGGGACTCAGTACTCTGTACCGCACCAGAATCGCCATCAACAGCCAGAGTAGCTCAACGGCAGAGCGCTCGTCCGGTATGCGAGAGGTCACGGGCTCGATCCCGGCCTGGCTCACCTTTTTCGGGCTTCTGGTCTAGCGGTTCAGTTTCTGTTTCCCCATGA
>LGRX02002998.1:0-66241 GCA_001247695.2 Cymbomonas tetramitiformis | reverse complement strand
TGTGATTTATACGAATGGGAGTGGTTGCAAGCGCTGTGCCGCAGGCGAGTGGGAGTGGCTGCAAGCGCTGTGCTGCAAGCGAGTAGGAGTGGTTGCAAGCGCTGTGCTACAGGCGATTGGAATTGGTTGCAAGCGCCGTGCTGCAGGCGAGTGGGAGTGGTTGTTAGTGCCGTGCTGCAGGCGAGTGGGAGTGGTTGCAAGCTTTGTGACGCAGGCGAATGGGGATATGTTTCTGGCGGGTATTAGTGTCTGGAATCGTGCATGCTTCGGCTTCCGACCGCCAGCAGGCGCCGTCTTGCCTCCCGGCCAGCCTGTGCCTAACAATATATCCTTACTGGGCAGTGTTGTCCACCCTCCAGCTTCTCGTGGTCCCCCTTTGCGCTGGGCACTTACCTTCTGGCGGGCGCTTCGCAGCGTACTCCTTCTGGTGCAAATGCCGGTAAGTGGCGCGGGAGTTGCCCACGGTTTATGATTGGCTGCAATTGCAATAGCGACTTTGCGACGGGGTGCAGATTTGGCGGCAGCTGCGAGTGGGACTGGCGAGGCCGCCTTGACCTCTCGTTTGCCCCCCACCCCCTGAGGTCTCTCCACGGTGTTGAGCTCTTGGAGGGCATTGGGTACGGCTTTCGAGGCCGGCTGCTTGGAGGTGGCGAGCTTGAGGGTCCCGAGCGCCGTAGTGGGCAGTGAGCGGGAAACAGCCTTCTCACAAGTTGCATCGGAGCTATGGTGGGCGACCGCAAGTGGGTCTGTTGTATGACACCGATAATTGGCGGCCGCTGGTGCCAGGTCATCCACCTGACGGCGATCACTTGGGGCTTCCGGTTGAGGCTGTGGACTAGAGGCCGCCGCTGGCTCGCCCGTGTGGCGTTCATGGTTCGCCGTGGCGTGCACTGTCCCGCCAGCCACTGCAGTACCGCCATTGCAGACCGAGGGAGATTGCCATGTGCAAGCCGTGGGCTCGATGGCATCAGTGCCGGCGAGCTTGGAGTCTCCTGCGGCATTCCGAGAACACGGCGAGGGCATCTGATCCTTTTCACGTCGAGCAGGCATGGCAGGCGGGTTCATCGTGCCAGACAGCAAGCAGCAGCGGCCGGCTTGCATCCATCGGAGCGTGCAGATGTGCGAGTTGCGAGGAACACACGCCGGCAAGGGGAGGCCGCGGTGAGGCGCTGCATGCGGCACCTGATGCGGCTGGCCCTGCCCCTCGCACACCGAGGGGATCACTCGCGGCGCTCCACGGGACAGCCTGCGCAGCGGCCGTGAGGGCCTGCTCCCAGCCTCGTCCCCCGGCTGTCTCCGCTCCTGGCTGCATACCGCCAGCCGCCGCCCTTGAAGAAGTGAGATGCTTATGATGCGTCCTCAGACAGGTCATCCACAAATAGTGGGCACACCCCGGCATCGATGCGCGCGTGGTGCCCGCATGCACGCCGCAAATGGTGGGTGCACCCTACATCGATACACGCCTCCCAGAAACCCCCTACCTGTCTCAACTCACACCGGGGTCGTATCTGTGTGCACACCTGTAGGGGAAGGAGCTTGGGCTGCAGCTCGAGCCACGTCAGCTCCTCTTCGTCGAGGTCGGTGTAGCGCACGTGGAAGAGGCGCCCGACATCCTCGCGCAGCCGGCAAGCCAGCACTTCTCCCACGTACCATCCGTGCCCCGGGAAGAAGCTCAGGAGCTGGCGCCCCCGCAGCTCGTCGAGGCCGCTGCCTTGTGGCAGCCTGTGCCCCGAGCTGACCTGCTGTCACGCACAGGCAGCTACCGTGTGACAAAATGCTTTTCGACACGAGCTGAGTGCAACAGGTGGCAAGCATGACAGGCATTCATCAAAGCGGGCCTCTTGTGGTTGCTGCTTTCCTGAGACAGCGAGTCCCGTTTCAAGGGGACACCGAAGGAGAGCCAATACTGCTACGAAGGGACACCATAGGAGAAAGGATTCCGTTACAGGGGGGCACAAAGGGAGAGAGACCTCCGCCCATAACGTGGACGCCATGTGCTCGGCTAGGCAGGTGGCCCAGGTGCCCAGCACAGGCAGCTGCCCCACGCCGCCCCGTTTTGGCCTGTCCAGGACGCTTATCAATAGCACCTACTTTAAAGACGAGTACAACTCGACCACTTCTCGGCGCCCAGTCCAGGACGCTTATCAATAGCACCTACTTTAAAGACGAGTACAACTCGACCACTACTCTGCGCTGGGCTCTACACCTGCTCTTTTACCTTCGCGCCGGGGCGCTCCATAGCTTGGTCATCACTCATCGCAGTGCAAGCCCTCATACCTCGCTCCAAGCAACCAGACCCTGCACCGTAAACTTACTTGCCCTTAGCAACGCTGGCCGAAGCCCTAACGAGGACACTAAAGATGGAGGAATACTGAAGTCTTCCGAAAGCATGGCGGAGCCGGACTTGTTCCAGGAAACGGCAAGGCGCCTGTTCCAGCCAGCCGGTGGGACTTGGCTTATTCAAAACGACAGCCAACCGATAGACAGGACGCCGGGCGCCCACCTCTCACTTGCAATACCACTCTCCCGCGGTACTGCGTCCCTTCAGGAATCTTTGCACACGCTCGTCAATCGGTCGGCAGCGCCCATGCGATGCGTATTGCAGCGTGTCCTCCCTCTGCGACAGAGCTCACCCAAGCGTTAGAGCAAAGGGGCCATGCCTAGTATTGCAAAATGCCACGCAATGCCCTCCACAAGGAACACGGAGTGACTCTCTCCGGCTTAACGCAGACCAGACCTTGGGGACCTGTGACAGCAAGCCGAGTGTGGCAGCGAGGCTGCTCTCGATCGAGGGCACCTTTCTGCTATTCAGACGCACGCCATCCTCGATGGCCGCTTTACCTAACGGACTCGCCCTTCTTACATCACACAACAATACATCTCCGGTTTAAACGAGGAGAAAAGTTCAAAATACATCTCCGGCTTAAACGAGGAGAAGAGTTCAAAATACATCTCCGGCTTAAACGAGGAGAAGGGTTCAAAATACATCTCCGGCTTAAACGAGGAGAAAAGATTAAAATACATCTCCGGCTTAAACGAGGAGAAGAGTTCAAAATATCCCAGACGCACAACAATACATCTCCGGCTTAAACGAGGAGAGAATTTCAAAATATCTCAGACGCACATGTGTTTACACTACAGGTGGGAAATTTCGCGTTCGCAAGCAACAATTGCTTTCGGGGCAAAGCTGCATTTGAAGGTCTGTGCGTGTGACTGCTTCAGACAGAGCACGGTCCAAGCACAAAACATCACACAGTGAGGGAAACGAGAGACGTTTCCGAACCCCTGACGTTACGACCGAACCTATCTCAAAATGATACTTCGTCACAGGTGGGCACCGTGCCAAAGACCAGCATACACTTGAGATTCACCCCGGCTCGCCGCTTCGCCGAGAGCGATCTCGGAGGGGAAACCTGGATGACATCCAGGTTTTCCCTCTGCAAACGAGTTGCACGGAAACGTTACAAAAATGCACATCCTACCACCACAAGTTGAAGAAATATCCCTCACAACCGCGTATTCGGCATCCGGCTGGAGCCTTGTAAGGTCTTCCAAAGATGTGCCGTATTCAAAACCGTTGACAGGTAACAACTCCGAAAACACCCAAAGACGAAAAGGAAGCCCGCGGCTCCGGAAAGCTGCAGCCGTATCATACCAGAGCGAATTTCGCAGCTCCCACACTTCGTCACCACTACACTGGAATTGTCGGCCTCCGTGCTGATGATCTCGGAGTGCGAAAAAATGTTGAGAGGAGAGGGCAGCCTCCTCCACGATGCTTGAGCTTTTATGGCATCCCAAAGAACAAAAAGCACACCCACTCCAAGATCTTGTTCGCAGAGTGTTGCACTCCACATTGATATTCCTGAATAGATATGCTACAAAATATTCCGTGCAGTGAGTGTCACGAGGGTTGGCGTTGGGGCGGTGAAAACTGCAAATGAAAAGACTTCCCCTCCGGCTCCGCTCGGCGAGCGGCGCTCGCCTCCCCCGCCCGCTTGCTTGACGCGTGTTTCTCGTTTTAAAGTCATGTCATGTCATATCAAATGTATGTCATAATGTCATATGAAATGTCATATATGTAAAATCTGATTGAATTATTTTCAAATAACGCCATCCGACGGACGACGGATGACGGATGGGAAAAACAAATGTCAAATATGAATCCGATTGAATTATTGTATTTGTATTTATATTCAACAATCGAATTTTACATACGGAATTATTTAACATTCGGATTTATAGCATTTATACAAATACTTGTGTCACAATTAGCGGGGGAAATTTTTAATTTGGCCTCATCACTCCACCTGCACGTCGAGAACTCGAGATCCACAAGGCAACATTCAAGACATAGACAACGTGACATTCATATCGAGACACTTTTGGAGGTGGCATTGGTCCCATATTGAAAATACCGTGCGTTGCATATTTTTGTATTTAGTGGCATAGGGTCACTAGCAGCTGGCGCTTCCCCTTTGGCGGTCCTCTGTACGGTCGAGCACGCCATCGTCTGCCCCCGGACTTCCGCATCACTCCGCACTGCTGCCAGGAACATGCGTGCCTCAAGGGAGCTCGGAGAAGTCGATGTAAAAAGTCTCAAGTTCAAAATGTTTGCAATTTAAGCAGTCAACGGAACGCTTGGCAAACTCGCCGCCATCCGTCTCCGTCCTCGGTGGCAACCACTGTGATATGCATAAAACAATACCCCGTCCAAGTTTTTCCACGCTGCCCTTCACCCTCGCACGCTGTACGAACGCAGAATACTGTTCGCGTTGAAAACTACGTTCCATTTATTGTGCACTGCTCATACGTCGCGCCCGACTGCCGTATAAAAGAACACTACCGGGAACCGCTCAACACGCGAGGGACGACGAGAATGGACAATCTTTCGTCAACCCAGCCTCGGTCGCTCAAAAGCTCTCGCAAAAAGGATGTTGATCTTTCCCAAACAAGTCCAGCGGGCCTTAACCTCGACCGGCCCAACACGTTTCCCCGCTCGGAACGGCAACGGCAAAGTACACATATCGGAATGCTGCCCGACATTCAAAACGCGGAAGATGGTTCGCACCCACCTTCCCCATCGTAAGAAAGGAGTCGTACAGCTCCAATCACAAGACGTCGGCTTTACTAGGTTAGGCAGCTTGCCCTGTTTGGCTCCTGAATCGAGCTCGGCCTCGAGGCTCGTGGACGTGGCATACGACATGTCCTGAGGCCCCACGTTCCTCGCACTTTGCCCAGAAGGAAGCGGGCAGATTCCAGAAAGATACCGGTGTAATTTCGATAACGGCTTAGATGTCCTTCTGATTTCATCGAATGGCTGTTCGGAATTGATAAGGAATGAAAAATGCAATTCGCATCTGAGGAATCGAACCGGAATCCATCGCGCTTTTCATTACACTCTTGATACGCCGTACATCTGGAAAATCTCGAACCGTTCCGGGATCGATCTTTTTGTGTTCCCCGACGGGATCGATCCCGTGACCCAAGTTTCTTTCGGAATCGATCTAGTTTCAGGTCAAGGAACAGGATCGATCTTGGAACGTTCCGAGTACAGTGTCGATCTCGGAACGTTCCTATTACCGTGTCGATCTCGGAACGTTCTTATTACAGTGTCGATCTTAGAACGCTCTAGTTATGGGGACGATCCCGGAATCCTCAGGCTTGCCATATTGGTCCTAGGTGGCTTGTCACCCGTTCATTTTGTGGCTCCATAAAATCCATGGGCTAGCATGCTTTGCTAGTGTATATTCTGCATATGGTGGGTTAGCCCACTGTAGCAGGGGCTTACGCGGTGGGTTACCCCACCGAAGAGGCTGCGCGCTACCCACGCGTGCGACCCGCTGTTTGGTTGTTATGGCTGTCACCAGTGCCCTCTAGACACTATTTCTTACAAATATTCTTAAGGGTTCGCTTGTAAGCGATATGATATATGATATATAGCGAGGCTATTATGGAACGTTAATAGCTCACGCAGCGTATGTGTGGATATGAGTGCAGTGCTTCTTCAGAAGTGACTGCTGTAGCCCAACGCTACCTCATTTTACGCAATGCCCCGCATCTCATAGATGCCACCACAATTGGGTTGTGAACCCAAGGCATTGGTTGAACAATCAGTATCGGCTGAACGAATAAGCCATATGATACTCGCATGCTTGTTCAGAACATGCTAGAAGCGAAGATGAGTTTTCTCCGAACACTTTTGGTTCTTCAAGACTTCATCTTGCTTTGTCATCTTGATGCCACAACCTGGCCTCTCGATGACAGGTGTCACTCAAGGTGAGTGAATGACAAATGGTATGACTGTACATGTCATAGTCGACCGTACTGACGACTGTCATAAATGTATGACGCGACTCGACCTGTACAGTCATGATCGACCATACTGTCGACTGTCATAATAATATATGACACGACCGACTGTCATAATAATATATGACATGACATGACATGACATGGATGACATGTATGACACGTATGACATGTATGACACATATGTCATCGGTCATAACCCTGACAGATCTCCCCTCTTAAGAGAGTTGTGTCCTCACAACGGGCATACCTTTGTATATGTCTTTAATGTCTTTGTTGTTGTCGCTTCTTGCTGGTACCAGTCTTCTTACACCGATTTGAGGCGTCCCTCATGGTGTTTTTAGGTTATTGGGGGGAACTGAGTCCACTTTAGTCCCTCACCTTAGGCATTTAGCCATACAGTCCTTAGGATGTAGCCCACCTTTCCGGAAATCGTATCGTTGAGTGACGTTCCAAGGTTCAATGAAGAGCGTTTTCGCGATACAATCCTACGCTGGATTACTGATTGATCCACACGTTATCATGTATGTGCTAGACGATTCAAAGCATCCGAAGTCTACGTTACGGATTATTTGCACTAGCCGTCGTCGCCTTTTGCGCGATCGATGATCCCACGATTATAACGAATTATATTCGAACGATTCTCGGCCTAATATAGTGCACCCAACTCTTCCTCCCCTCCTTAAGCTACTTTGGAGGATCCTAGGCGGTGATGGGGAGCCCGATTTCGATAATAAACGAACAAAGGGGCTTGTTTTAATGCAAACGGAGCGGCCCTGCTTAACGGAATTGGACTTATAATCCTTTACCGGTCTGCTCAACTCCTCAATATTTTTGTCCAGTACGCACGCTTTGACGAACATCTATCGCGATGAGTGAGAATGGATTCGCCACGTACTAATGTGAAATTTATTTAGTTATGTTTGTCAAGCACAACTTAGGATCACAACTCCGTCTACCTCAGTCGATATCTCCGGTAGCTTCGGATGACTGGCCAAGAATCCGATGACAAACCACGGTTTTGGCAAAGGTAGCATTAGCAGTTTTTCACAGATATTGGTACCCGCATATGCGTATCTGTGTAAGGGTATGATTTATACAAGGCTCACTACACCTTAGCAAGGAAGGATCAATTCCTGCTCCTGTCATATCAATTTGATGCAGGGTAAAAAATGTTAGGGATATAACCCTGCAGTTCTCGGGTTGCAGCCCATTGCACCGAAGGTGCATCGCAGTTTTGGGATGCAGCCCTGCAGTTCTTGGGATGCAGCCCTGCAGTTCTTGGGATGCAGCCCTGATATATATATATGTGACCGATGGACGAAAACCTCTTGGGTACATGTTTCCACGGTCTGATTATTATTTGGTCGGCAATTATTGGCAAAAGTCATCGGCTATCAGCTTTTGACTTAGAAGCCACAATGTTATAGAAGCTGCGACCTATTGTAACCATATGCGGCAGTTATGCCTTCAGCATACGTAGACAATATGATTATATGGAACTTATAATCCCACTTAAGTTGCATCATGATAAATTTATCCAGGTGTTAACAAATGTTCAGAATTTGATAAGGGGTTGACGCCCCACAAGCCAAAGGTCACTGTCTCATAAGGCTCGCCTCAAGTGTGCGGCTTTGAAGTTTAGCGTCTTGGCGAGGCACAGTCATAATGCTTCTTAGTCCATAATGGAGCTGGAAATGAGAATGCTCAAGATATCCGAAGACAGGAAGGCCTTTTGTTGGTCAGAGTTACTGTCAAGATGCTTAACCTTGATGGAATGGCATTCGGATACAAACTGTGCAACCATGCATATGACTTATGCATTGGTGTATGACTTTGATGAATCGTCTCTCGTCATGAACCTGGAAGGAATGACGGGCAATTAGCTAGAGTGGCGGATTTACTCACTCGGCTTTGCTGTTTATGGAATTCGATGCCTGATGGCACAACTGGCAATCCTTTGCTCAGATGCTTTTCTCAAGACATTGGCAACAACTTGTGTGCCAGCTTCTCTAGACTTGGGGAGAAATCATGGATCAACAATTTATGAATCAAAACACATGTATCAAGGTTGATTCATCGAATCCTTCAACTCTTGAATTTCGACAATCAGCATCTCAGGCTGTTGACGTCAAAGTGATGGTCGTAAGCTTAAAATATAGCTTATTCACATGTGAAAAACCATCGTTCTCCTATGTTAGTGCCCTTCATTTAATATGATAGAGCCGGAGAAATATGCATCTATGATTTCTTCATAATGAACTTTATGTGTCAATAAGTCAAATAAGACTTCATTTGATGTTTCAATCGGCATGATGTACCGTGTCATCAACTTTATGGCTGCTATACACAGATGCTGGAACTTTTGATAAGATTTTTAATCTTCCAAGCAAAAGCACAATGATGTAAATCAATTTGTGGCAGCTGTATGAAAAATGAATGAATCTATACTCTTCCTCCCCTCGTAAAAAGAGATGTATTAACCCAATCAGATGGTGATGGAGGATGTTATTCAATCATTATGTTATGTGAAAAATGGTTTGATAGAGAATCAGACTAAGATTACTCATCGAATGCTTTAGAGGTAACAATGTCAATCTGAACATTGATTCTCTGTACGTCATATTGGCAATATGCCTGACGATTTTGAATGTGGCAAATGCCAGATGATGTCAATGCAGTTGTTGGGTTGCAGCCCACATACATTTGTCAATTCAGGGTCACTATAGTGTACCCAACTTAGACAATGGTTCTGGATAATGATTGTCATGATGAACAAAGAAATCAGTACCGAAGTTAACTTTGGTATCGAAGCTAATGGAGAGTCAATCAAGAAGTGTCCGTAATGACAACAACTTACTACGAGTTGTATTTTCGTAGTTGATAGATGGCTGACATGTCATTTCATTATGAATAGAACATGGCATTGCCTAGTGATATGTGTATATTCTTCAGCACATGATCACTTATCTCAATGGTGCCCATTTTATTTTTGGGCAAACACTATTCAGAGACTTGTTATGATAAAGAAATATGAATGATGAATGTGTCATTTCAATCCGATAGAATTGTGACTTGTTTTATGACTAAAAGATTTCTGTCACTTTCCAGAATGAGGATGAACTGTGCTTGGAGACCGTATGCAGATTGCGGGTTTTCCAAGACTTCGTGGCCTAATGGATGAGGCAACAAATTTCTAAACATTCCCGAATGAGCTTTTAAAGAATCTTTATTCCTCAATGAAGCATGCTTGTCTTATGTGCCAAAATGTTATGAAATTACAAATATGGTGTCAATCTATATGTGGATGGTTTATACCATTGTATGCTATTCCACAATAAGATAGTGATGTCAGAATGAAAACTTTGGACAATTGCAACTCAGTACATACCTGAGTGCATTCAAATCCACTTGTATGCTCAGAATCTGAATCTAATGTACTTGTATATGTACAGGATAGAATATATTTTCTATGTGATTCTGGATTTAGGAACTAGAGTCAATGAAAAAATCCTTTCCTATTTCAGACGATGAAACCCTTATTCCCTTAGGTGCAATACCTTATCTTAAGGAATAGTCAATACAAGTTTCAATCGATTTTTTTCAAATCTGTCTGTCACTTTTGGTGATCAGACTGGTCAATTTTACAGCATAACCATTCCCCTCGCTGAAGGAGATGACTCCCATCATAGGGCGGTATATTGGCTGTTTTCTTGACACATGGAAAACATGAGTAACTCTTGGAGAATTTTGGGATAAACATCCTGGATTGGCTGTGCTTGATTGCTTTATGCCCAAGAATGACCGAAGAGATTGCTTGCCATTTTTCAGCCATATAGCGTGGAGGCTGCTTAACAACGGTTGGGTCATAAGCTAAATAGCTATGTCAGCTATGTCGGAGGCTGAGTAGCCATGATTGCACAGACTCTGTCTTTCATGATGAATAGACCTCTGAGAAATGGTGTCTGAAAAAATCAATTGACAACAACTCAACCTTTTGGTATGATGTAGAGCTGATGATCTTTGTTGCACTTCAATTGTTTAATGTGCACTAATGAAATGCCTCGTGATATATAATCTCACAGAATAGGCATTGCTCAATGGCGATATGATCAGATATGTAATGATCAATGAAGACAAGATGGTTGGTATGGCTCATTCAGTAGGCATAATTACCTCAAAGAGATGCCAATACACGAATACATATCAAGACATAAGGGCAATAGGCTTATTGTATAGCCTTCAAGGCAGCTAGCATTTATGCTGCATTGGTCAGCTCAATGGCTTTGACCTTTCTAGGTGTTGTACTCAGGCCGTGGCCTGCATATTGCATTGAGTAATCTTGACACCTTTAATGATCCAATCAGATGATATGTATGAAGTATCAAGAATGGTTGCCCTTTTCAATGATCATCGGTGGCAGAGGCTATAGTGCTTGCACCGTGTCAGTATACAATTCTAGTCTGGATACATGCTAGACCAGATGTATACAATGTCTAGGTCTTCAAAATCAAGCTCATATGAATGTCATGGCTGATGTATGTGTCAACTTTCATGGAGTTTTGCATGGTTTGACTGTATATAGTCAGGCTTACCACAACAAAAACAATGATGCAACTTACTTATTTTATTATTTGTCTTTATTATTTATTATTTATTTGGTTTTTAGTTGTATTTCTAGCTTATCATCTTCCCCCCTCAAGGAAGTGTATTGCTAGGCGGTTGTCAAGCGCCGTTCAAATACAACAGAGGTCCGACCTCTATGTGATGACGTGGAAGCTTTCTATGAAGCTGGATAGCAGTTCTCGGGTTGCAGCCCATTGCACCAAAGGTGCATGCAGCCTTGCAGTCTTTGGGATGCAGCCCGAATTCACGTCATCAGCGTGGGTCATATAGTGCCCATGCATGTGCTGTATAAAATACAACACTACCCTCCAGCAGCGAAGTGGTTTGCTATTACCATCATCGTATGCTGTGGGATGTCAATATATGATCAGAGAGCATGGATATATATATATATGTACCATGTTTGTCAATATCGGAGAGACTATGTCTTCTTTAAAATCCTCATGACTATATGTATAATGGTGCTATACTGATGTCAACACCTTTACTCTGAGTGATTTATTGATTTCAGATGTGATGTCGTGGCAAAATATATGTCCACGTCATTGGCACGAGTCATGTTGTGTCCATGCATACACGATCTTAGCGCAGGTCACAATACAGTGCCCGAGCATACGCGATTTTAGCGTAGGTCACATTGTGCCTCTGTTTATTACATATGAGAATATATGTTACTCATCTTTGTAAGTCTAAACAGCATTGTGCTGATTGCAATGCTTTCTCTGGTGACTTATATATCACAGATTATACCAATCAGTCCAGTGCAATATTTTGTCACCGGAATGTACAGGGATTGTGAATGATTGCAATCCAGCCGGAGGAATAATCTCAACAACTTATTCTGTACTAATGAATTCATCGGAGTTATACTCATTTCGACGATTCAAAAACCCATGTCATTTTAGTGATGACAACTCATGTGAATATATAGGGTTTTTATCAGAATGCTTTTATGTGATGTCAACATATTATGAACAAATCACTTGCATCACAGGACAAAGGAGTTACGCTTGGAAGGTCTTACATGGTGGTCACCAACAGTTATCAGTTGTTATTCGGGTGCCAAATTCTGCCTTCAGCACTGGGACTATATCAGCCAGTCTTACAGCGATGCACTTGTCCTTCCCACTCTTATGTACGGCTATAGTGCCAAAGTGTATCAGGTGGGATATATATATATATACATTATATAACTATCATCTTCTGATCCAGGAAATGCAATTAAGCATGGTATCAGGTTATATGTTATGTATATAGTTCAGCATTCCAAACTTATTCGAGAATGTAAATGCTGAGCAAGAGTCAACTTATAGTCATTGGGATATAGTTTCCCATCCGAGTTTACACTTTATTAGTGATGGTGGATTTAACGTTGTACGGATTTCAACGTTATTTGTGGACGCGATTAATAATGTGATTTTATCAAAAGCAATCTATCAGAAATCACCAGATCGGAATATGAAATGGATATGTGTGAATCCTATCCACCTTCTTCCCCCCTTGAGGAAGTGTGAATACATAGGCAGTCAGTTGTTTATATACCTTATAGCTTATAGCTTATAACTTATAGCTTGCAGTCCTTATAGGAAGCAGCTTATACAGTTTTAGGGTTGCAGCCCTATAGTATTATCATGTCTACAATGATTTAGCATGATATAATAATGCCAAAAAAAAACGAAGTTTTTCCAAATAATGGCGGCATTTTAGGGCATGTGTGGTTACAGTGGCCCTATTACCCAATACAGTGTTTAGGGTGTTACTTGATATCAGTAACCCTAATACAGGTAAAAAATAAGCAGTATAACGATTTTGCCAAGATTTTTAAGCAAAACTGCATTCAATACCTAAGTGAATGTTAGGTGATTTTCAGAGGGTACGTTACACCCCTCACACACACATTCAAATATTAGGGTGTTACAGGGTGTTACACGTGTTATGTCTTTCAGGGATTGTTATTTGATAGATAAATATCCATTATAGCAAAAAAAATCAATCCCGAATTTGCAAAAGATTACACGTATTGTATTTTGACCGATTTTTGTTACAGCCAATATGTTTACCCCTATATATTACACACCTAATATCTAGGGTGTTACACGAGATATGACATGTGTCATTATGATTTTCTCATACCTCAATAGGTATAAAATCATATTATCAAATAAAATAGGGTCCGATTTTCAATTTTCAAATCTATCGCAAACGGATTTTACCTATTTTGGCCGTTTTGGCTATATGTATATATATATATATATATACATATCTCTGTGTGTGTGGACTGCAAAGTACAGAAGTACTGCAAATCACTTCACTATTGCACATGACAAATTTCATGGGATAAAAGTGAATTATACTGCATATCAACATCTAAGGTTGATCACATTTCTGGGTTTTACTGATTGAAACCCATGGAGGCATATGCACTCTCTGGTGATATTTAAGATATATCAACTGTAATGAATTCACAGTTGTGTCAGATCCTAAGATATATTTGGATGTATACAACGAGTATATCAAGTGATATCTCTATGTTCAAATACATCTGGACACTGCTAGATGTAATCTAAGCAGTTTTTACACAACACATTGTTTGTGTATATGTATGTCCACAACCACCTTTTGTCAATTCATGTATGGTTGCTGATCTGAGTTGGTACATGCATGTGAAGTGATCATCTGTATCAACTGTCAGAATGCAATGTAGATATTGATGTTGCTCCAGCGATAGTGTATGGAATGACGAGTGGACTGCACCCAACAGTTACCAGCTGTTTAATGGGTGCAGTATCTTGCCTTCGGGTCTGGAGATAACTCCATCCAGCCCTACAGCATGTTGTTTGATCCTGTTCCCTTATGTATCGCCATCGCTGACACTTCCACGCACATGTGTTTGGAAGTGGGATCTGTGTATTATGTATTGATACAATACTTAATCATTACACTTGGAGTCAGTGTATTGTCAACATGAATGCTAGTGTTTGTGCAGTGTATAGTACTGCTGATTAGTACTATTGTGTGTGTGTGTGTGTTTACTTACACACACTTTGCAAGATCTTTATGGATATCACAATATCCTAACAACCTATCATGCAGATTGTCAGCATACCACGTACTGATTATATCTAACATGATATATATAGTTTAGGGATTGTTGTAATTCCATGATAATCTCATTACGATATGAGTTGCTGATAAATTTCACATGAAGCTCAGGTGAGCATTCCTTCAAGTAATCCACCATAGAATGTACATGTTACCTGGAGAGCATCTCGGCTCCACCAGGGCACGACAAACTAATTATGGTGTTATGATTACTGTCAGGCACCCTTTGCAACATGGATTCTAATATAGTTTAGCATTCACTGCAATATGCTTATGCTCTATTTAATACAGCTGTTATCGTGATCAAGCTGTTCAATATAATAAAGTATGTAACATTTACAACATTGCAATCATTCAGAATAAAATGTGTGCATGATATAGAAGTATATGCACTGTGTATTAATGATTGCTGTAAGTGAAATGAGTGTATATGTGTGTGTGCTGATCTGCACACACATGTTGTGCACAGATCACTGTGCTGCTGATAAGTATAATGCTGATGATCTAAAGTATTTGTGTGGTCATCAGAACATTGGAATCTGCTGCATGGTATAGTTGCATGGTATAATAATGCATGGTACATCTCGCTGCATGCGATGGATAGTATATGCTGCAAGTGTGCATGTGTGTGTGTGATATCACAGATTCAGCTACACACACAACATATAGTACACAGACATGTGATTGCACAGCGTCCATATTTATCTGATTTCGTCTACTTATGTGTGTGTGTGTGTGGCTACACACACAGCATATGATGCACACCCATATGATTGCAAACTTGTATGTAAATCTGCCAGTGCATGGATAAACATCATCTCTTATGTGCAAGCATCACAGATTTTAAGTAGCATGCTGCATATATGTATACCATCATCGCGCGTCATCCGATCATGATAAATCTAGCAGGTGTGTATATATCCTGTCAAGCAAAATCGTCATGCGCGCGTAGACGAGTGATTTTTGCAACCATTTAAAATGACGAGATTTTGATGCGTACACTGCACTAAAATTAGTGCGAGTAGCGATTTATCAAAGTCGCTGATGTGCGCGCTGCAATTAGTGAACATATCTCTGTCGCAGGTATGTATGGCATATGATATGAATGCCATTTCGTGTACGGAACATACACTGATGACGATTTGTTCATCTGCGCGTCAGTATGTCGCATATCGTGCAATTTTGCGAATGATAGCAGCGTATGTATGCGATTTGTATGCTGTATGCACACCTCTTCGCGCTGTTATACTTTGACGGTGATTATGCGAGCGTAAGTGTTAGCGACGGTATCTCCCGCGCACTTCGTCCGCTGTTTATTCCGCAGCGAGTGTAGTTATGCGATATATGTCTTATATGTGCGACTGCGGGCGCCTGTATGTATACGCGATCCGCGAACCTGTTGCACACACAAAAATACAATATATCTCTATTTGCTGCACTGCACACTTAGGTTCTCGTTCGTCGCGTGGACGATTAGAATACCACTCTTAAGGGTTCGCTTGGAAGCGATATGATATATGATATATAGCGAGGCTATTATGGAACGTTAATAGCTCACGCAGCGTATGTGTGGATATGAGTGCAGTGCTTCTTCAGAAGTGACTGCTGTAGCCCAACGCTACCTCATTTTACGCAATGCCCCGCATCTCATAGATGCCACCACAATTGGGTTGTGAACCCAAGGCATTGGTTGAACAATCAGTATCGGCTGAACGAATAAGCCATATGATACTCGCATGCTTGTTCAGAACATGCTAGAAGCGAAGATGAGTTTTCTCCGAACACTTTTGGTTCTTCAAGACTTCATCTTGCTTTGTCATCTTGATGCCACAACCTGGCCTCTCGATGACAGGTGTCACTCAAGGTGAGTGAATGACAAATGGTATGACTGTACATGTCATAGTCGACCGTACTGACGACTGTCATAAATGTATGACGCGACTCGACCTGTACAGTCATGATCGACCATACTGTCGACTGTCATAATAATATATGACACGACCGACTGTCATAATAATATATGACATGACATGACATGACATGGATGACAGGTATGACACGTATGACATGTATGACACATATGTCATCGGTCATAACCCTGACAAATATTTACCCGGACGGACTTACCTAAGGTCGTTATACACCCCTGGCATCGTTGTTTCGTTAGTCGGCTTTCGGGTTGTCATAAAGCATTAGGGGTAGCAAACGATCGAGGGGGCGACTTAACTCCTATGCTAGAATGGCATTTGGAGTGTCCACGGTATGGTTGGCTACACCGTCACTTTGTAAGATACATATCAAGCCATGCGTGTTCGTGCTTGCAGCCAAGTTCTTCTTGGCATCATTAGCTACAATTTGAGCTATCGAATGCCTTGACAGGGGGTGTCTAAGGGGTCTAAATACGCGTTTATTGGGGTGTAAATCGATCGAATCTGTCTGCCGGAAGAGGCAGACATTCTAGCATGGGAGTTAATCAATTATCTGCATTGTTTGTTTGCACGTGACGTGGATTAGGCCTGAGACATAATTTATTCCCGTCATTGTTTGTCTGTGCCCGAAGCTTGAGCACGACATGCGGATTATATAGATATATATATATATTGTTTGTTTTGTGCGGAGAACGCCGTGTGGCTTGCTATATTTAATTAATTGTTTGAAGATTGGTTGTGATTGGACCAAATCGGATCGTCGTGACCCTCCGGAGGCCGGGTTGTTGGAGGCCGGGACCTGCCCGCTGGAGACTGCCGGTTGATAAGGCGCCTCCATGTGCGAACGGGAGTCCTGGCACCAACGGCAGGAAGACAAGCCGAGATAGCCAGACCCCAGGTGACAGCATGCCAAAGTGCCAGAGCCCGCGGGTGCACCTCCAGCACAGCACCGGAGGCACCACCAGACTGCACCGCATCTGCCGTGCCAGAGAATGCAATAATGCACAGCAAACTCATGTATAGGAAGTGACCAGCCCCATAGGGCCTGCGGCCCGGGCCACCCGGACCCCTGGGCCGGGATAGCGGTGCCGTGCTCACCAGCTGTACAGCTCCAGGGAATTCGGTGTTGGTAGTTGTGATTTGTACGTCGGCTGCCGGCACAGCTGGCTGCTGCGGCTCAACACTGAAGTGCTGCAGGGACATGGCGTGTCCGGAGGCTGGCGCACAGCAATGTGGAGCTGAGCAGGCGTGTCCTCACCGTCGGGGCAGTCCCCATCGTCAGGGTCCTGGTACGAGTTGAAGCGGTTGACAGCGTCGTAGTACTGCTCCTCCGAGCGGCCACATGAATCCCAGATAGCCCACTCCGACTCAGTCCATGGCTCCCCACTGTCAACGGCAGAGTGCGGCACCACGGCAGCCGCCTGGGCCGCGGGGAGGTCAAGCGGTGCCTCCCCGAGCTCCAATGAGTAAGTGTATAGGCATGACTCATAAACCTCCTCCTCCGGATCGAGGAAAGCCTCATCCAGCTCTGCCAGGATGTCTGCAATCGGCGTGCCCTCGGGGTGAAATCCCGCCATGTGCGCACTCTGTACCCCTCCAGGGCAATCACGGCGGAAGTGAGGGCCGCCGCAGTCCCAACACTGGACCGTGTGGCGGCCCTGTGCATCCCGGGTCACCCTCAAGGCAGTCGGCAAACCACCGGAGGCAGGCTGCTGCTGCCTCTGAGTCCGCGGCGGAGGGGCATGAGTGGCTACTACCCGAAGGTCCGGTCCTCCCACAAGGACCGAAGTGAATTTGGGATATATGCCGTGTGTCTTCGATATAGTTGGTATATGAGTGCTTTGGGGTCATATTTAGGTGTCCAATAATTATCTAAAAACGTGTGTTGGGTGTAATACTCGGTGTAGCGATGTGGTTTACGTTATTGAAAAGTGGGGGTGAAACCGCTCGAAATTAAATAAAAAGGCCGGTCCTCCCACAAGGACCGGAAGTTCCCAACCCACCTACACTCACTAAGTGGCCTTCCTAGTGCCCACTGCACTTACAAAATACTTCAACATGGCCTATTCATGCCCTCTATAATGTACAACATCTTCGGAATCCACAATACTGCGGTATATATCCCTCACAATGTCATGCCCCCACGAAAAAATTAGATTTCATCAAAATCGGCCATCCAAAAATCTGCTCTCGCCGAATTTCAAAGCAATGTTCCGAGTAGACTACTGCACATATTGACATGCTTAAGCATTCTAAAAATCGATAAACATGTTTACATGAAGTATGCGACGTGGCACATCATACATCTATCATATCCGAACACTATTTGGCATTCATAGTATCCGTAGTAACGAAAAAAACATTTGAAAATCTTGGATCAAAAATGTTTTTTACAGGTGTAAGGTCGATTTGAGTGCGTATATACACCCAATACGAGGTCGCCAACATGTATAATCTTGCAAGTATGATTGGGTATGATGTTAGGATAAAATTTTGTACTTGGGCGGCTTGTTTGACCTGGAATTCTATTGGATTAAAATATTTGAATGGCATGGCATGTTTTTGAACGTCCTCCAAAAGTTGCAACTAAAAAATGATAGGGTACATGCTACAAATGCATTGGATATAGTCATTTTATGACGATATACGGTTGATGGCGCATATGGACACTCAGTTTAGGTCCTAAGTGTACTAAAAACCGAAGGGTAGGCACTAAGACCGTCAAGAGGACGGCTAAAAAAATTCCCGCAACACCGGTCCTTGTGGGAGGACCCAACGCCGTTTCGGTCCTCCCACAAGGACTGTCGGGCAGTAGCCATGAGGGGAAGGGTGAGAGCCCTTCCTGTGCCCCTTCATGTTTTGCTGTCGATTCTTCCCGCTGCGGCCCTGTCTGGCGCGGGGAGCTGCACCCCTGTCGCCCCCAGACCGGTGAGCACCCTGCCCGGACGCCTGCGGCTGAGCATCCCGAGGCTGCGGCGGGTGTCTGGGCTCGTCACGCCTGCGGCCACCCACAATACGAGCCTGCGGGATGCCCGCACGGGCCATAATGGCGGCAGAAGGGGACTCCCCAGAGAGGAGTGAGGTCGCCAACGCGGAGACCCCATCCTTTCTCTTCTTCTCTTTAAGCAGCTTCTTCTCCTCTGTCCGCTGCTGGTGAAAGACCTTAGCGGCCAACGTGCACTGCTGAATGCCAAGAGCCCGCTTCTCTCTGCCTTCGGCCGTTTTCGAACTCCATCCCTGCAGAAGATCCTTGTAGTACACCGGGCACATGCGAAGGGTGAGGAGGTCCAAGGCGAACCCCACACCCCACACATCGTCAGGATCTATACCGGGTCTGAGCTCGGACCGGATAGCGGTGTGGTGCTGCATGAATCCCTTAATATAGGGCTCGGGGTCTACATCCTCCAGCAGCTCGATCGCCGGTGCGGTCTCGAACAAGTAGCCATGGGAGACCCACGGCCTGCGTCGCCTGGCAACGGCCCGGCAGATCACGAGCCATGCACGGCGCCCATCATCCGGAGACACCGTAGCCGACTCCTCAATGAGCCGAAGGCAGGACCCCCGCACTAATGCCGTAAGAATGCGGTAAAGGATCCGAGTGGCCTCAGGGAGAATACAAGCGGTAAGATCGGTCGGATGAAATACCGCGGCGAACTGAAGGTTGAAGTCAGTCAGTTGAGTTTTTACCGCTTGCGTGAAGCGGTCCAAGGCCACCTCACGAGGCACTTGGCCCTTGATCTTGTCGATGTCGAAGACCCACTCCGAGGCCTTGATGTGGGTGGGTCGACACTGGTCACGCACTTGCTGAACGATGCTAGCGCGGTGACCTGGCTCGCGAAGAATGGTCTGGCAGTCCTTAAGAAATTCCCTGATAACCGCAGCACCGCCAGTCTCATCACCCACAAGCGGGCGATTCTTCACAGGTGTAGGGGGGACAGGCTCCTCAGGGCCGTCGCTGAAGGGAAGTGCCCTCCGCGTGTCGATCCCAGCTGGGACCGGCGTGGTAAATCCATCCGAAGCATCCACGGTAGTCATGGCAGCCGTAAGTGGAGCACCGGCGCGATGAAACCCTAATAATAAGGGTAAGCCCCCTTCAAGGAAGGGGCCAAATCTGAAATAAATTCAAAATCTGCTCCGATGCCCACGAAACTCGGTAATACGGCCGGGATTGGCGAAGTAAAAATACCCTCCAAAGGAAAATGTCTGAGCCCAAATGCTCCGTAAGTAATAAGCGTCCAAAAACGGTCAAGTCACCCGCAAGATCTCAAAGTCCGCTCAATATACACAAACAAGCGGCAAGCGTGGCGAATTAAGGTAAAATGACACGGGTAAAGATGCATAGAGTTGCGAGGAAAAATTCGGAGCGGCGGGCGGACGGGGGTGGGCGGAAAGTAGGAGTGGGAGGTCGAGGTCCTCGCGCTTGTCGATGTCCGATGTCATGGCCCTTTTAACGTGTCGCGAGCCACTAGGTACCAAACTCTGCGCGATGCTGCATACAATCGGGGGCCCCAGCGCTCTCTGACCCATCTCCTCCATACTTCCCTCCGCCACTCGTCGCGCTCACCTCATCATCTACGCAGTCAGTTGTGCCGCGAAAACGCGGCACCCCGCAACATTCTACCTACTCAGCCACGCTCGCCCCCCTACAGCTTTAGCCAGCCATTTAGTGGCTTTGAATCAAAACAACTTTAGGCAAGTGGTGGGCCTATAGCCTACTAGAATGTCCTAGTGACACAGTGAAAACGCTGAACGCCGTAGGGTTTGAGCGAGGCAATCGGGTATATCAAAAGATAGAAAATGAATACACGACTCTCAGGCTATCTAAGCTCTGAGGCCGTCACTAGGCAATCATATCGTGTGTCACAGTCTAAGCTACCGAAGTCGAACTACTGAGTACAGGTAGGAAGTCACTGTACTGTCACTGCCGCTGTCATACGTCATACGTGGTACTGAACTACTGAATCTCAGCAGCGAACATCGCTGTCGCCAATTTATTTCACACAGTATGTCGCCGTCGCCGGTGTATGTCGCATGGTATGAATGCGATCGCGCGGATAACGAAATTTCGTGCGTCCTGTCGCAGTTGATGTGAATCATACATACTGACGATCATTTTTCGTTCGCGCGTCTGTATCTCGCATACCATACCAACCCTGCGAAATGTTGACAGCATGCATGTGCGATCCGTACGCTGTGCGCACACCTTGTCGCTGTTTATTTGCTGATGATATTTGTGCCCGGAGGCACAGCGTGAGCCGATATGCCTATGCGTCTGTATGTGTGTCATCGGGGGTAATCTGGGATTGGCACGATGACAGTGAAATTGGGCTTGAAATCACGATGAGAATGAATACCAGATGTCCGGGGTATGACAGTATGACACTATGACACTATGACAGTATGACACTATGACACTATAGTAGTATGACAGTACTGTGGGGGGTGTCATCGTGGCACTCAGTCAGACCCTCGAAGAATGGTCAGATTCGCATCGGGGTTGAAAAGACAATGAAATCGAATATCAGATGTCTATGACAGTATGACGCTATGACAGTATGACAGTATGACAGTACAGTAGTATGACAGTACTGTGGGGCAGTCATCGTGTCAGTCTGTCGACATAGCATCTGAATCGAGAATGACGAATCGGAATTAGAAATGAGATCGGATCGGGAATTGAACGTTGAGCCGAAGTGTGACATCGGTTGTCGAGTGGTTGACCCTGCAACCTGAGTGACGAGTGAATAAGTGGAGCACTTGAGAAGTGTTTAGCCTTCAGAACTCGGAACCGAATTATCGTTTGTACCTCAATCTGGCCCTGATCCAGTATATTATAAAATCCGAATTGTGTACCTTTGCACGTTCAATCAAAAACATATTTCCGAGCATCTGTCGTAGTGCCCCAGGCACAATTGGTATCAATAAGCGTTATCTGAACACCTCCGCGCGTTCAGCCACGGCCACACTGTAACTTCCGTTATACTGAAGGGGGAGAGCCGTACTTTTGGAAAACTTTGCGCAACTTTTACGTCAGAAATACCATTTTTTTTCAAAGAAGGAACCCGTATACTGCTCCCAAAAGTCACCAAACATCAGCATAACGTCCCCTTAACACTGGGGGCCCAACCAGGCTCTCGTTGGTCAAGATTGGTTTTCCGATCTTAAGTTCCAAGTCTGCCCCAGGCTACAAACAACCGTCAGAGAGCACCCTAAAGGGTTTCCCCGGTTTATAGTAGCCAGAAAAACCTCATAGCCCACCTCCCAGAGCCTTAAAAAGGCGAAAAACAGCCAAAAACAGCCCAAAATAGCCGTTTTAGCCAGTTTCCAGCCTACCCCAAAACCTCTCCCAGTAGCCCCCACCACCAAAAACCCCTTCCTTAGACCCCATAGAACAGCCTAGAAACCCCTGATACCGCCCTCACGGCCATCGGCAGTGGGGAAAGCTCCTCCAAATAGCGCTTTCAGCAGCCTCTGGACGTTTCTGGCAGTTTCTCTAGCACCTTCTGGTATCCTCCAGCAGTACCTTGACTGGAGCATTTTGGGACCTACGGAGCACAAATATCGTCTGGAGCCTTACTGGACCCCTGTATTGGACCTGACACACCTCCTTTCGCAGTTGCTTGACTCTTGCTCGCGCTCCTAGGCACTCAAAAATCGTGTCGCGGAGCCCTGGCGAAATTTTGAGTTCGCTGGTGTATGGCAGTTCCTCCACAAGAATACAGAAGAGCGTGGTGGAAGCAGGGACCTCTGAAGTGGGTATTTCCTCCAGATCCTACCTACCCACCAGCAGGCGCTTTCTGGCAGAGCGGCCCTCCTTCCCCTTCTTCCTCTGACGACGAAGCGGAGGACAGCGACTGAACGCCTGGACAGAGTCACACTGGCTATCCCACCAGCACACTACGACCGCGAGTGGCATCAGCAGGGGAACTACTTCTTCATTTACCCGGCTGACCAAGATTTAGCAATCTATCCCGCGCTTCCTGGTGCATTTCCAATAGCTGTAATCGACGGCGTTCCCCCATCGCCAGACATTAGTCCTCCTCCTTCTCCTCCTCCTTCGCCCCCAGAAAGCGACATCGAAGAGTAAATAAAAGGCGGGCAGACTATATCCTCTGCTCACCTGTGGCTTTTGCCACACCCAGCTCTCGATTTAATCAGCTCTACAGTCAGCATGTCGCAACACACCTCAGAGCCGCTTTCCAACATGGGAGTCAATTCAGAGTCGCTACGCCCCCCATTATTTTCACCCTTCACCTTTCCATCCCCCACCGCATTCGCTTCCACTTTTCCCTTCCCTCTCCCGGGCACCACCATGCCCTATACCGCTGTACCACGCCCATATACTCTACCCGATGGCACCCCTACGCAAGCTGTGTGGAATGGCTCCAGCTGGGTATTCCCCCAGACAGCGCCCATTGCTGGGGGAGTGTCCCCAGTACCATTTACATTGGGGACCCATCACCCCATGGGTTCGTACCCCACGCCATATCAACAGCATCTGCAACAGCAGCAGCAGTGGCAGGCGTACCAGCAACAGTGGCCACAGCAGCAACAGCCGCTGGAGCCAGTGCAGCAGCAGCTACAGCAGCAACAGTTCCAGCAGCAGCAGTTACAGCAGCAGCCGCCGCAGCCGCAGCCGCAACAACAACCACAGCAGCCCCATCAGCTGGTACCAGCTACCTCGACGCCTCATGACTCTGGTGCGGATCTCTCATCGCTGCAGCACTTCATCAGCATCAGCGCCGCAGCCCTGCCAGACCCTCTGCAGGTACCCCCTGACAGCGGAGCTCAGCAGAGCGTCTCGGGCGGGACCCAGCTCTTGGTACGCCACCTCCCCGCGGTGGCAGCAGCCTCAGAGACCCGCCGGCGTCGGCGTTCCCGAAGAGTATCCTCGGGCCCTGCGACGCACGGTAGGCACCTTCCAGGTCTAAGCCATGCACCTGATCACTCCGACCCCGACTCCGGTACGGACGTCAGCCGCACCAGCACGGGGTCCAGAGGCAGCCGGAGCACGCAGGCGCGGGCTGAGCGCAGGCGGAGGGCCGCCCACAGGTCCGGATCTGACTCGGACGCGAGCAGCCGGAGCGAGCACATTCGCAGGGAAGTCCTGGCGGCAGTACAGGCCCTGGACATCTCCGCGGTGCTCTCGAGAGGACTCGCCCCGCCCGGCGCGACGACATCTGCAGGAACCTCTCCACCAGACGACCCTCAGAGCAGCGCGCAGGGGGCCCTGACGGCGGATCATCCACTCGAGGCGGACGCCGCTGACAGCGTAACCCCCCCAGTATCTCAGATTGTCGCTGAAACCGCTCCCGCCGAACCTCCCACTCAGGGTCGGCCAAATCCCCTCAACATGATGGTGGCTCGCCGGCGGCAGTCGGTGGAGACGGTAGTGCACGGCGGTGGCAACCCTGACTCGGAGCGCAGAGACCCCAGTTCAAGGGACTCGCCTCCAGGCCCCCCTAGTGATCCACCTCAAGACCCCCCTGACGACCCCGCTCAAGGGCCAGAACCCTCCTACCCTCAGTACCCAGAGGTTCGGGCTCTTTTCGTCACCCATGACGGTGGGTCATTGTGGGTACACCAGTCAGCAGGGGTGCGAGGCGCGGCAACCGTCTCCCTACCATGGGATGAACGCCGCAGGGCTGGGGTGCAGGGCGACTCCATCCTCTTCAGGATTATGCATCTGCTGGGAGCGCCACTGACTGCCTATGCACGCATGGGAGGCCGCCTACATCATGCACCTCTACCACTTACCAACCCTCGTGTGGAGACCTGGGTCCTCATGGTCGACCGCGAGGTCATGGATATGGCTATGGGGGACCCAGCCGCAGCCAATGTGCGGTCTACGAGCATGGGGCAGCCAGTGTGGGAGTGGATTCCTGCCACTCGTGCGCGGGAGTCTGAGATGCAGAACTTCGACCAGGACGGGCTCGCCGCGTGGTCTGAAGTCAGCAACTCCGATTGGTACCGAAGCATGAGCGTGGTGGCCGCACAACCACCCACTCCCATGCCCTTCCATACACCTCTTCCACTCCCCGCTCCACCATCAGCCCCTGCATTACCGCCTACCTCAACTGCAGTCCCCACAAATCCCGCGCCTGCGCTCCCGCCCGCGCATGCCCCGGGACCACCACCTTCAGCCCGTTTCCCCCACTCCGTCGCCGCAAACCCCGTTCACTCCGCCGCCGCTGCGAACCCCGTACTCTCTCCCAGCGCCACCCCCTTTGTACCAGGCATCATCCGACTGCCGCAGGGCACTAATCTGCGAGCATCCTCGGACGAGGTCCGCCTGGAGCACAAAACCAAGGAGATGGTGCTGAAGCTGATCAGGGGTGTGACCAGATTCCCTCGCTCCGCGTCCGACACTAAATCGGCCGACAAGGATGGCCTTCTGGCGCAGTTGGAGCACTACTCCAACATGGTGCGGAAGATATTCCAAGAGGCCATCGTGATCGAGGCGCTGACCACTCCCAGCTGTACGCCGTCTGTATCAGCGTACCAGGCGAGCGTGTCGAGCCTCCTCTGGAGCTTTAAGGAGCACACTCTTCAGGACCAGCAGAAGAAATTCTTGGAGCGTGCGGCGGGGACCTTCGGGTCCGACCAGGCCTGGCACCGGCGCTACGTGGAGCTGGACGTGTTCTTCAGCGATCTGGCGGTGTGCTCCCTAACACAGGCCTACCTGGAGAACGCACACGGTGAGGCCATTGCACTGAGGCAGGCGACGAGCGAGACCGCGGCGGAGTATTTTTCGCGATTGGAGACCCGCATGGCCTCCGTCAACTTCCTGGCTGGCAGAGTCCCCAATTGCGTGGAGATGTCCAACCTGTCCATGCTCTCCACGTACCGCCGAGGGTTGAAGTATGCACCCAAGGTGATGCGGCGCCTGAGAGCCATCCACCTGGATGTCTCCAAACCAGAGGAGTGGGAGAGGAAGGCTGTCACTGACGATATCCCAGGCACCCACAACGCCCTGTTGAAGATACGGGAGGTTGCTGAGGAGGTGGAGAATGACATTGACACGGAGGCGGCGCAGAGGCGCACTCAAGACCGTCCTCCCCGCACTGTTTCTTTCGCCAACCCATCACCTCGCACCCCCTTCTTCATTCAGGCGTACCCCCTCCTCGAGCCGCCCAGCACTCGCCATGCTGGAGAATGGGCCCACCACCACCGCTGCCGCGGCAGTTACCTTATTGCCACCACCACCTGGTCTCTCCCGCCCTGACGCTCCGAAGGTCCGCCGGTGCTTCGCCTGCGGCTCCGCGGAGCACATCGTCCGTAACTGCACGGATGAGACCAAGCTCAAGGAGTGGAGGGCCAATGCACCTGCTCGATTGGCAAATTCTCCTGGGTTCGTAGCCGCCGTCGTCTGGGCCATCGAGCAGCAGGAGGACATCTCCTCGGTGGATGGCGTCCCAGAGGAGTTCTCCGAGGAGGTCTTGGCACTTGCTACCTGTGAGGACGAGCAGAGCTACCAGACCCTGGCGGCCCTCGCTGGTATCGAGCTTGTGGAGGGTGACGGCCTTCCCCCGGTTGAGGACGATGAATGACTGGCCGGCGACCAGTCCCCGACCCTGCCCTTCGGGGAAGTGAGGTCATACCCTGATGATCAGACCCTCTCCGCCCTGGAGAAGCGGTCAGAGCCAGTGGAACCCCGACGCGCACGAGGACGCAGAGACCCTTGGGGCCATCGACCTCATCCCCAGAACGTGGCCTTCACCTCTGGAACCCGCTTGCGACGCACCTACCGCTCAGCTGGTGCCCCATCGCTGCCGAGGGATGACCTGACCAGCCACCCCCTTGCAGAAAGCGCCCCTTTCGACGAGCCGTCACTACCTCTTGATGACGGCCCTGCTTACACACAGGCAAGGATCGAGGGTCGGAGGGGGCGGCGAGTTCCCCGGCACAGACCCCCCATTATGGGCAGCAACCGTGGAGAGCCCCGCGATCTTCGCCCCCAACCGCGTGTTGTCCTACCATTACCCAACTATCAGTCCAACCTTGCAGATCCGCGGAAGAGGCTGACTGCGTGGCACTGGAAGAGAGATCTGTACTCCCTCCCTCTCGAGGTCGCCATGCAAAAGGTTCGCAGAGCTCTGCGCAAATCCCCGGAGGCTGCCAAAGACCTGGTGGATAAGATGTGGGAGCGCACCCGTAGCCGCATACGCTCTGGGAGTCGATCGCCAAAGGAGCACGTGAACCGCGCCAACCAGCTGGCGGAGAGAGTACGCATTGCCCGTGAGCCTCAAGATCGCAGGGAGGGCCATCAGCGCATAGCATTGTGGCACCTCCTCTCACACGACGGCCACCAGCAAGTCCTCGAGCCCCCTAGCGCCAGCCCCTCCGACCTCTACGCGGCTTGGAGAGAGCTGTCGCCCGCCGAGCAGCTGGAGGCGATCGCCACTTCGAGCCCAGACTCTTTCCCCGGTAGCAGGCTGTGGGAAAAGGAGGGCGCACGAAGAGCAGCAGCGAGATCCTCGGCATCTCTCTGCACCCTGGACACCGAAGTGGGCACGATACCCGGGACAGCGGGAGACGTGGGCCTACCTGGCGCCTGGTGCAGTCTACACGCAGTACACCAGTACAAGATGAGGAAGCTGGGTCCCAGCCCCTTGGGAGCATCCCCTCCATCATCCCCACTGGTCGAGCCCACGACAGAGACGACATCTTCGCACCATGACAACGCGCCGGCTACCCCGGGAGGAAACCTTGAAGGTTCATCCGACTGCGCAGTGGCAGAGGAAACCTCTACATCCAGCTCGCTTTGCTTCACCCAACAGATGACCACCGTCAGAACGCACGAAGCAGATGAAGCGCCGCCCCGTCTCGACAGCCACCCCATCGCTGAAGACCCCGAGGTGATGGAAGAGGAGCCCTCAGTCGATTCGCTCTGCTACACCCAGCAGATGGCAGCAGCTGGGACCCCTGAGGCGAGAACTGATCACCAGAGCTCCCACCAACTCGCCCACAACTTCCCCACTAGCAGCCCTCAGCATGACGAGGATCCCCTCACCCATAGCAGTCTCACCAACAGTGTCGCTACCCATGTGAGCCCCACAGCAAGCGGCACTACCCACGTGAGCCCCACAGTAAGCGGCACCACCCATGTGAGCCCTACCACCAGCGACACCACTCATGTCAGCCCCACCTCGAGCGAATGCACCTCAGCGGGTACCCTGTTGACGGCGAGTGTGGACAACCTCGTCAGCCACCCGACTGAAGATGTTGACTTGCTGGATGAGGAGTTCTACGCCGCGTGTAGGCAGACGTTGGAGGAATGCCGCGAGGCCTCGGACAACCTCCTCCCCAACCTTAAGTGCAAAAGCATACGCACGGATGGGGGAGTTCAGTGGAAGACCGACATTGAGGGTACCCTCGCAGCGGCACATGACGAAGAAGGACCGCTGCTGCTGGTGTTCTATGCAACCCTCAGAGGGCACACGGTCAAGGTGCTGATCGACTCGGGGGCCTCTGACAACTTCATCTCGGAGCAGAGCGCCAAGCGATGTGGCCTCACGACACGAGCTGGCTCCGAGATGCGAGTCACCTTAGCGGATGGATCTGTAAAGATCACTGGCGCCACCGCGTACGCCAAGTTTAACACGCACACCACTACGGGTACCTATACAGAGAACGCCCTTGCCCTTCGAATCCTACCACTGGGCATACAGGTGGATGTTATTCTTGGCGGAAGGTGGTTGCGCAGTCACTCTCCTGTATGTTACTCTGGGCTATGAAGGGAATGGTTCCGTCTCCTTCCTCAGGAAGTCCCGCAGTAGTAAGATTGGAGATCGCGTCACCATCACAGGCTGTTCTCCTGGGAAAGCATCTGGAGACAAGTCTCCGAAGGGCACGGCCTGTGCGGGGTTGGTGGATGAGGTGTTCCTGACCCCCGCCCAGTTGAAGAAGTACCTGGTGTACGCGGAGACGCAGAAGTTGCGCGGCAACGATGACCCGGGGATACAACCCGCCTGGCTCATGATGGCCGAGAAGTCCCATGGGGATACGACTTCTGCCTTTGCAGCCACGGCTATCGACTCTGAAGACGCCGAACCCCCTGCAGATACTGAAGACGCAGAAGTGGGCCCCGAGTGGATCCTCAAATTTCAGGACTTCTGGGGTGAAGAGTACAAGAAGGAGATGACGACTGCTCTACCGAACATTGATGGTCTCAGACATGATCCCCAAGATGAGGCCAACATCAACCTGGACCCTGAGCTGAGCAAGAAGGGGCCGCCCTGCCAGCGCATCTACAAGAAGTCAGCAGAGGAACTCCGCCAACTTCGAGAGCGCGTCGAGACCTTGATGTCCAAGGGCTACATCCGACCCTCATCCAGCCCTTATGCAGCTCCCTGCCTGATGGTCCCCAAACCAGGGAACCCCAAGGAGCTGCGACTGGTGATCGATTACCGGCTTCTTAACCGCCAGACAGTGAAGGACAAGTACCCCCTCCCAGACATCCAGATGATGTTCGACGAGATGCAGGGTGCGAAGTTCTTCTCCTCATTCGATGCGGTGGATGGCTTCTGGCAAGTTCCGATGGCTCCAGGAGACGTCGAGAAGACCGCCTTCACCACTCAGATGGGGTCATATGAGTGGTTGGTCATGCCGCAGGGACTGCAGAACTCGCCATCTCAGTACCAGCGACGAATGCAGCGGGCTCTGGGTCATCTCCCCTTTGTCCGGATCTTCATTGATGACGTGGTCGTTTTCAGCAACACCGCCGCAGAGCACTATGAACACGTCAAGCAGTTGCTCCTGACGTGCAGGGAGAAGGGCGTCTTCCTCAAAAGGTCCAAGTGTCAACTGTTGAAGAAATCCTTGCGGTTCCTTGGTCACTGCATTTCCGCGGACGGCTGTAGACCCCAACATGACAAGGTGGCTGCAGTGAGAGACTGGCCAGAGCTGGAGACGGTTACCCACGTCAGGCAATTCTTGGGCCTGGCAGGGTATTACCGCAGATTCATTCACTGCTTCTCCGAGATCGCTCAGCCCCTCACCCGGCTGACCAAATCGGACGTACCCTGGGAGTGGGGTCCCATGCAGCAGTGGGCCTTCGAGGAACTGAAGAAAGCCCTCACTTCAGCACCAGTCCTCGCCTTACCCAACATTAAGGGTGCCGCAGACGGCACAGCACCTTTTGTGGTGCAGACGGACGCCAGTGGCATCGCTCTTGGGGGAGTGCTGATGCAAGACAACGGAGATGGTCTCGGCCTGCGCGTGATAGCATACGAGAGCCGCCAGTTCTCAGCAGCTGAGCAGAACTACCACACTGGCGAGCGAGAACTGGGCGCCCTGCACCACTGTACCACCGTCACCTGGCGGCATTACCTCATCTTCACCAACTTCCGCATCCAGGGCGATCACCGTCCCCTTGAATGGCTGATGGAACCTGGGAGAGAGCTCAGCCGCAGGCAGGCGCGCTGGTACATGGATCTGGTGGAGGTGGGAGTCCCGCGCATGGAGTACATCAAGGGGGCACTGCTGCTGGTACCAGACGCCTTGTCCAGAAGACCTGACTTCAAGGACAAGGACGTTCGAGAAGGGTTGAAGGAAGCAGGAGTGATCGACCCCACCTCTGACCTGCCGAAGGACCCTCTGGCATCGCTGGAGTCTGAATGCTTCACCAGTTCACCACCCGCGGCTCATCCCCAATGGGCCCAGACGGTTGATTCTTGGCTTTCAGCAGTGGAAACCCTCTCTGTGGCGGAGCAGGCCATAGACCTGGGGGAGACCATCGCTCTCGTTAATCCGAAGCTCTATGAAGGGGCGAAGGGAGATGGCCTCGACTTCGACATGCCTGACTGGCCTGAAGCCAAAAGCGCGAAGCCGGCAGAAACTCCACGCGAACCCCCTGACCGAGCTCCACCTCAGATAAGGATAACGAGGAGCATGGCACGAGCTGGGAAAGCTTCTGCGACCCCAGCGCCTCCACAGTCAGTGTCGCCGAAGATGCGAGCGCCTACATCACGAGCTGATACACCGGCGGCGTCCACTGACAAGCCGCCAGTGAGCTCACCACACCCTCAGAAAACGCCCCAGCAGTCAGTTTCACCCTCGATCCTTCCCCCACAGAAGCGACAAGCTCGTCCCCCAGAGGACTCGCAGAATTGGCGTGTTCTCGCAGAGTACTCCTCGAAGTACGTCGAAAAGTTTGGACCCTTCGACGTGGACGCCTGTTGTGACCTTGGCGGCCGTAACAGACAGGCAGATCGATTCTGGACAAACTGCCTTTCTGAGAAATGGAGGGGTCTTCGGGTTTGGTGCAATCCCCCGTATAACTCCAAACACATCACTGTGGAGGCAATTCTGAACAAGTACATCGCAGAATGGAAGGCGGACCCGGAGAACACCTCTGCGGTCTTTGTCCTGCCAGACCACCAGTCCAAGCTCCCCGCGTGGCGCAAGCTATTCAGGAAGGCTAATATGCAAATCGTAGAGGTTGTCCCTACTCACGACGACAAGGGCGAGCCTAATCAGTTCTTCGAGAACCCAGATGGGAAGGCTTTCGACCTCCGCTGGCCTGTATTGATAGTGCACGCCCCTCCTGCCAAACCTCAGCCAGCACGCGTGAGACATCCGAGGACGACTCCCGCTGTGATAAGGACGGGTGAAGCGGCAGACTTCAGAGACACAATCTCCCAGCAGTCAGACTCGAAGTTCCTGCGTGCACTGAAAGCAGAGTACAACCGAGAGGGGTCACTCCGTTCACTGCGAGAGAAAGTAAAAGCAGCGCCGCATCAATGCCTACAGGACTTCAGGCTGGTGGGTGAGGTAGTTTGGAGAACCGCAGCAGGAAGGTATCAGTTGGTGCTGGGGGAGGATTCTCCACTTCGGGAGGTAGTGATTCGTCATGCCCATGAGTCATTGTCCTCAGGTCACACTGGAAGAGACAAAATTCTGGAAAGAGTGCTGCGCCGTTTCTATTGGCGTGGTGCTGCAGAGGACGTAGGCACCTGGGTAGCGTCCTGCGCAGTGTACCAATCAGTGAGACCGCGGGGAACTTACCCAGATGGGCTGCTGAATCCTCACAGCATCCCGAACAGACCATGGCAAGATGTCGCAGTGGACTTCGTCACCGGCTTGCCAGTATCAGAGAGAGGTAACGATGCCTTCGTGGCCTTCACGTGCAAGCTGACAAAGATGGTCCATGTCGTACCAATGAACTTCGGGGACAGCTCTGCGGCTGTAGTGGCCAGGATCTACTTTGACTCGGTGTGGCGCTTACATGGCGCGCCTACGAAGATCGTCTCTGACCGCGATCCGCGGTTTCAGGATGCCTTCTGGCAGGAACTCATGAGGCTAATGGGTGTAAAAGTGGCTCGCACTACGCCGTACAACCCTAGGTCTGACGGCCAGGCGGAACACAGCAACAGAGTTATTGAGGACATGCTCAGGTCCTTCGTAGACGCCAATGTGGAGGACTGGGACTTGTACACCACTAACGTGGAGTTTGCAATCAATGACTCCAGAAGTGAGTCTACTGGCTTCACACCATTTGAGCTGGTGTTTGGGTTCTCGCCGCTGTCACAGTTGGACCTTTTCCTAGAGGCCGCACAGTCCACCGCTGGGCGACGAACAGGGGGAGTAGGTACCGCACACGAAGTGGCCGCGAAATTTTCGTCGCAGCTGCGGGACGCTAGACAGCGGTTGGAGCTGGCTCAACAGCGACAGCGCGAGCAGTTTGATCGCAGGCACGGACAGCGGGAGTATGCTGTTGGAGATCTGGTCTGGATAGAAGCGAAACACCTTACAGAGAAGGTGATGGATCGCTCCATCTGTAGGAAGTTGACCAAACGCTGGCATGGACCAGTCCCTGTGACCGAACGCTTCTTCAGTGATATGCAGATGACCATGCCAGAGGCCGACAGGGGAGCCCCAGTAGCCTACCGCCTACGCCTCCCTCCTCACTGGCGGATACATGACGTGTTCGCTCAACACCGCCTCAAGCCGTACACCAGCGGTCAAGACGCTTTCGCCGCACGTGATCACCTGGCAGTACCTGAAGAGGTGGTAGTAGACGGTCAGAAGGAAGCACATGTTGAGCGCATCCTTGCACGCCGAGTACGGTCTGTTCGAGGAAAAGAGGTGGAAGAATGGAAAGTTCGCTGGACTGGCTACTCCAAAGCTCATGACCAATGGAGGACGCGTGACAAACTCGAACGCGGAGGTCCACTTCAACAGCTTCGTGAATTTGAACAAGCGAGACTGCGCATGGAAGCACAAGTTCGCGACGAAGCCACTCGGCGACGTGAGCAATACGTGGCCGTCACTCTGCTCAAGCTGGGATGACACTGGCTCACCTCATCACTAATCCCTGCGATGAGCTGGACCAGCTCGAACAGATGGAACAGGATACCCCTCTGCCGTGAGAACGTCAAGAACGCACAGAGGATGGGTCGTTGGCACTGGTGACAGAGCTACTGGCGATCCAGACGGAAGCAACCCGCATGCCCAGAATTCTTGTACTTTTCAGTGGTACCGGATCGGTGGAAAGAGAATTCCTAAATTGCTTCCCCTCCGCTTCCGTGGTGACCCTCGACTCCGAACACATCTGGCATCCCACACACGTGCAAGACATCCTACAGTGGGACTACAAACAATACCCGCCGGGATTCTTCGATGTCATTTGGGCCAGTCCCCCCTGCAGACAGTACAGTCAAGCGCGCACCACTGGAGGACTCCCTGATCTTCCCCAGGCTGACAAAATCGTACGACGAGCATTGCAGATCATTGACTACTTGGAGCCAAAACATTGGTTCATGGAGAACCCCAGAGGTCGCTTCCCCAACGCGCTGCGGCTTCGCCCCATGATGCGCCAACTTCCTCCCCCGCTGGTGTGTACCTACTGCATGTACGGTACGCAGTACATGAAGCCCACCTGCATATGGACGAACTCAGCACCACTCACGCCCCTGCTACGCTGTACTGCTTCGACACCGTGTGCGTGCAGATGGGCAACCGGTGCTCATCCAGAGACTGCTCAGCTGGGACCTCATCCGCAGCAGACTGGAGCGGGCCAATCCGCGAGCGTATATCCCGTGCCAGCGCCCCTGCTGCGACAACTTTTCCGACATTTACGCCTCCGCAAGACTGAAGACCCGCTTTAGATTCCAAGCGGCACCCTCCTTCGTGAAAGTGGTGCCCTGGTAGCGGCAGGCAAGTTGTGCTCGAAGAGGAACCAGAGAACCTAAGAACTGGAAACAGAAAGGAACCAGAAAACCTAAGAACTGGAACTTAGATGGGTACCTTAGCGGAGTGATCCCAGGAGGTAGACCACTCCTAAGGGGGGAGAGTTGTGCCCGGAGGCACAGCGTGAGCCGATATGCCTATGCGTCTGTATGTGTGTCATCGGGGGTAATCTGGGATTGGCACGATGACAGTGAAATTGGGCTTTGTCGCAAACGCATGCATATGATGGTACAAACATTCTCGGAATCGAACAAACTTAACACTCGCGACTGGTCATAAACGTCATTAATATTCACTGGTGCCGGTAACTGTTCGAGCAATTCTCAACACAGCATAAGATCGTAGAGCTACAAATTTTTTTAAAATTCTGATATCCTGAGATCGAACGCTGAACTCTTACATGCAAGCCCAGATTTCCAACATGAAAAAGTATGAAAACAGCAGTAAAATATATCCGTCAAAATTGATATTATAACCACAAAACACGAATTATTGTGTATAAAAGCTGTGAGCAGAACTGTCTTAGCACTCTAGCACTGGCACGCGAACAGCCACCTAGTACTTGCGAAGCAAAGCAATAATGAGTCCACTAGCCTGACCTCCGGTCAGAGTCTACTTATATCTCAATGCTCTGTCACATTTCCCAAAACTGTAACGGGTTCTAGCCCTTAAATCTTCATCTGGCCAATGGAAAGTCATTATTCCATGCCAGCTCTAACAATGTTACCGTTTACCACATTCTGACTGACACGTCAGCGGCAAAGGAGTCACTGCCATCTTCATCTTATCATTCCCTGGTCATTCGATAGTGACCATATCTTCTCTGACAAGTCTGCATCTCACAGATGGTCATCTTCGCAAAGCCTGTCATGCTGTCACCACTGTCATGCGTGTCACCAGCTGAACAAACCCGGCGCGGTACCATGAGAAGCCGGCGTTTGTTACAGCTGTCGCAAACGCGTGCATATGATGGTACAAACATTCTCGGAATCGAACAAACTTAACACTCGCGACTGGTCATAAGCGTCATTAATATTCACTGGTGCCGGTAACTGTTCGAGCAATTCTCAACACAGCATAAGATCGTAGAGCTACAAATTTTTTTAAAATTCTGATATCCTGAGATCGAACGCTGAACTCTTACATGCAAGCCCAGATTTCCAACATCCCCCATCTGTAGCTGCTGCGTGCAGTAGCACAGACTCAAATATGGGCTTGTTCAGCATACTGGGTCGTATCACCATCTGCCATGAACTTGCCCAAACTGAAAGTGAACATACCAATGCCTTCACCTTCTCCACCCTGTAACATCCTGGCTCTGACCAGCGGATTCTTGAACACCAAGACCCACATACACCTGCGGCCAATAGGTCCATGTTCCAGATGCCCAATCACATGCAAGCGTCCCGTCTGACTCAATCGTCTGAAGTACGCAGCCCTGCTCTCGGTCATGTCTGTCAAGTAATAAGATGGAACGTGGACACACGCCACCACACGACTGGCCATTACTGCCAACGGAAACGCGATATCCAGCGCTGCGAACCAAGGTGAAGTCACCACTGCGTCACAGACGCCATACTTCTCCTTCCATATGCGATAGTTACCTGGCTGAAGTGCGTCATGCGCCTCAGACCAACCCAACTGAGAGTTCCAGTCATTATTCATGAATCTCAACTGCGGCCATTGCTCCACCATCACCTCACTGATGACCCCAGTGCCTGCCCATGGGTCCCACACGCCATCGACGGACTTCCAGTCCACCTCTGTCGCCAAACGCCTCACCTCAGAGGGCACTGTGATAACCAGTTCAAGCCCCCACTGCAGTGGGCTAGCTTCTCTCACCTGAGCCTTAGTCATGTGTCTCAACTCCCCTCGTCTTTCAACTTCTTCTTCAGCCAACGCAGGCACAAGAGGTGCATCCCTCAGCTGCCTTGCCATGGCCTTCTGTTCCCGATATTTCTTGCTCAGCACCGTGCGATGCCCCTCATTCCAGTGACCTGGCATGAAGATCTGCACAGCCTCAGAGAGCTTGTCCTGTCTTCCCCAATCAATCTGATCTGGCATGCCCAAGAACATGTCTTTCTCTTTCAACAGCATCTCCCTTGATGAGATGGCATGCCAAGGCTGAAACTTGTCTCCCTTCACCACCCGACGGGGACCCACGTCTGCTGGCAACAGGCGCATCTCCGCAGACAGCTTCTCATTCAATTGCTGCTCCTTCATGCCCAGTCTGTCCTCTAGGGCACCAGAACTCTCGTCTTTCTGGGTCTGCACCTCAGCGTTGGCGGCTTGCATCCCCGTGCCTGAGCACCTGGGACATAGCCACTCGCCTTCTGGTACTCCATCCAGTGCTGGGGTCAGACACCACAAGTGGTACCCCTTGTTGCATGCGTCGCACAACAACATCTCTGCTTCCCCATCAGTCTTCCTGCACACTTCACATGCTAGGTGCTTGCTGGGAACGGCTGCACTGCAGTCATACTGGTCCTTCACCTGTAGGTGACATGGCGCGATGCTCTGCACGGTGCTCTTCTCTCTTAACTTGGTGGCGTCCTCAAGCACCACCACGCCATCTCGCTGTATCTTGACCAGCTTCAGAATGGCAGATTTGGTCGCGACTTCCATGCCGCTGCGAGGCTTCTGCCTGATGTAGACGAAATCGCCCACCTTAAACTGGTGTGGACTAGGCTCATAGCCCCCACCTCTTCTCCCTTCGTAATGTAGTGTATCACGATGCTGTGCGACCTCCAGGCTGCAACCAGCGTGTACCATCAGTCGCCTCACCACCTGTGCTCTCCGGTGGAGGTCCTTGACTCTGGCATCCTTCTCATCTTCGACCTCAGCACCGAAATCTATGCTGGGTGCCTGTTTCAAATCAGGCGGCACTACTGCCTCTTGGGCAAACAACATGGTGAACGGCGCCACCCCCGTGGACTCCTGGCGTGCTGCATTATAGCTCAGCACTAGTGGCCAGAGCTGCTCATCCCACTCATAATCGAGACCCTTCTCCAAGGCAAGCTTCTTAAAGCAAAACTTCATAGTGCGTACCACTCGCTCGGTCAGCCCATTGCCTTCTGGTGAGTCTGGCGAGGTGACTCGTCGGTCGATCAGGCAGTCTCTGCACAGCTGCTTGAACTCGCCTTCAAACTCCTTACCTCCATCCACCAAGCATTCTGCTGGCGCACCAAACACAGCCAGGACATGACTGCGAAATGCCGCTGCGATGGTGCTCGCCTCCTTGTCGGGAATGGGCACGCAGACTATGAACCTGGTGTAGTGCTCGGTCATGATGAGCACTCGGTTGTTGCCAGACCTGGTCTCTCTCCTCGAAGGCCATGCCAAATCCAGCGACCAGCGATACATGAACGACACGATCTCGAGGGGGGATAAACATGCCTCCTCTCTCGCATAATGAGTCTTCGCACGCTGACAGGTCTCACACTGAGTGACCACAGCCTCCACGTCTTTCTTCAAATCGGCCCACCAATGGCGCTGCCACAAAAGATGCTGCGTCCGTCTTATGCCCCAATGTCCAGTTCTGGAGTGATATTCCTTAACCAACGCGAGACGGTCAGCAGGCTTAGGTATTCTCACCTCCTTGCCCGACATAGTGACCATGTCGATCTCGTCCGTAGCCTCATCCCATCGATGTCGTGCTGCTCGTCTCCTTACTCGGCGAACTTCCTCTTCTGGCAACCTCACTCTACCATTGGACTTCAACCATCTGAGGCACCATGCATCATCGTGTACATCTCGATGCTTGTCACGGTCTACCTGCTGCTCGGCCACGCTGGCCATCAGGTCCTTGAATCTGGTGGTGCACGCCAACCTGGGGACAGGGTAGATATCTCCCGCGGAGGTGACTCGGCCCGCATTGGGAATTTACTTCGGCCACATTTCGGCCCGTCTCGGCCCGAACCCAAAATTGCCCGCCGCAGGCGCAAAATTTTAATTTTAAGTATGTCAATTTGTCAAAAATCGATAAAATTTTGGAAATTTATCGATTTTCCCCTCAATGCGACTCGGCCCATCCGCAACTTTTCCTTCGGCCCGCCTTCGGCCCGGGCCTCCGTGACACGGCCCCGGGCCGGCCAATCCCAGGAATATATCTTCCCTGCCTGGGGAGTCTCATCTCTGAATCTTTGGCAGGCGGACTCCAGGCAGGCACATCCACGCGCGCTGCTGGGGTTGCGCCCTCCTTCACGAAGTGGTTCTCATGCCTCTGACGATACTGCGCCATGGTGTAGAGCTGCCACTCTTTCTTCTTCTTCTTCTTGGTTCCAGCCTTCTGTCGCTGGGCTCCAATTCCTTCTGCACCTTTCTGCCCTTGCGAGCACATTACCCGCAGCTTCTCCTCCCAGTCACGATGGGTCATAGTCTTCGCCACCTGCTGGGTATATGCATTCGAATTCTCAACCCATTCCGCCAGCAAAGCTTGCCTCTGCTGAAGGTCCGACCTCGCGTGGTCTGCCCAGTTGTTGTCTACAGCGATGGGCTGTCCTGGGGAATTCTCTGCCTCTGGGGATTCCTCGCTGTGAGGGAGCCCCTTCCTGCTCGCTTCTGCGACCGCCATCAGCAGCTCCATTGCCCTGCGATCCATGGCCAGGCCCAGAATGCTTGCCAATTCTACGTCGTTCAGGCCATCGGCCATGCGTAGCTCACTTGCGCTGTAGCCCATGGCTCGCGCCTTCTCGTCGAGGTTCACTTCTCGAGATTCTTCCTCGGCGTCTTCATCGTCCTGGTTGCGCACCACGGTGCCCATTCTCGCTCTCCTGAACGCTCTTGACCCTTGCGTCGCCATGATGGTGGGAAGTGCCCTCAATGGTTCTCCCACCACGTTCACCACGTAGTGAGGCGCGCGGTCTGTCCTTATCACTGGCCTGGGATGCCAGCCCTTGCATATGATTGACGATACGATTCGTCCTTCTGGTCTCACCACCTTGCTCATGACGGAGCGAAACTGGTGGCTCTGGAACAAGTTGCTCCAATACGCTCGCAATCGGTGTGCGTAAGCGCCTGCTTGTGCTGCATCAAAGGACACTGGTCGGCCAATGACGCTGGCAATGTACGGGAACACCTCGTCCCTGATCTTGGTTCCAGGTCTGTGTGACAACGGAGAAACGTTCTCCAGGATATAGCCTGGAGGCCTCTGCTGCTGCAGCTGCTGGAGTGTGGACAGAAGCCTGACCACTTCATAAAATAATTTGCTGTGCCTGCCATCCAGGCCTGTGAGTGTTCCAGCAGGGGAGAGATCCTGGCATGGGAACCCACATACCATGACCCACTGGCGTCCTTGAAGAGCTCCTGCTCGTATGAAGTCGGCACTGGTGGTGTCGCGCAGATCTTGGGGTAGAGCCCCAAACTCTATTGCACGGGGCGAAATGAGGTCAGGATATCGTCTTAGCAACGCCGTGCACCTGGCCCTGGCAACTGTTCGACTGCTCGGGGATATGTCCTGATACAGGTAGCGATCCACCTTCATCCCACTGCGGAGCAACATCTCTAGCCCAGCACAGAGGCCTCCACATGGCTCGTAGCACACCACGCCTTCCTCCCGAGCTTGCGAGAAGAACCGCCTGCCCAGCACCCTGGTGTCCACCTTCTCAGGCTTCAAGATGCGCTCGCCTTCAAAGTACTCATTGCTGTACACAGCAGGGCTTCCCTCGCCGTGCGTGCCTCGCGTAGGCCTGACCAGGCTCAACGCCTTCCAAGCTGCTCTGGCTAGCCTTCCAGAGTCGGTCACCAGCTCAGGTAAGTCAGTGTCAAACATGTCCCCATGATTGCATTCTAATTCCTCGCGGTAGTGCAAGTCGAACAAACGATGCACTGGTCCCGTGCCCAGCTGCTCCATGGCAGCCATCCTGCAGTAGTTGGCAACCTGCACCTCTGGCGTGGCCTCTTCCCCTGGGAAAGCATCCCCAGCCAACATAAAGCACAAGTGGTCACAGAAGTCCTTCGTGTGAACTTCCCCCACGCCTGCGTGTAACGCAGTCACCTTCTCCCTCTCATGCCTCGCTCCAGTCTCATCTGTCGTGGACGGCAGTGGGTAGCGAGACGGCACGTCAGCGTTGCTGTTCTTGGCACCTGGACGATACTTCACAGTGAAGTCGAACTCCTGCAAACTGATTGCCCAGCGTAGGTGTTGCCCTTGGAGATCGGCCTTCTCCATCAGGGTGGTGAGCGGTGAGTGATCGGTCACCAAAGTGAAGTGAACTCCATGCAAGTACTGCCTCAGTGTGCGCACTGCCCATACCACTGCGAGCATCTCCCCCTTGAAGCTGGCGTACTGTCTCTCCGTTTTACTCAGGGATCGGCTGATTGCCATACAAATGTACTCCTTCCCATCATCGTCCTTCTGGCCCAGCACTGCGCCAATGCCATAGGTGCTCCAATCGGTGTACAATATGAGGGGTCTGTCATAATCGATAGGCCTCAGGCACCTCCCAGAACAGAGAGCATCCTTCAGTTCTTGAAGTGCTCGATCTTGCTCCTTCCCCCAGGCTCCCTTGATGTCAGTGACCTCCTTTTTGAGCAGGTCATTGAGAGGGCGGGCCATCTCAGAGTAGTTTGGCCCCCCTGGCTCACCCACCAAGCCCTTGTAGTAGTTCATCATGCCCAAGATCGAGCGGAGCCCAGTCTTGTCCTGGGGGCTTGGAAGCTCCTGGATGGCCTTGCATTTGGCTTCTTGCGCGCCAATGGAGTTGTGACCAATGCGATAGCCCAGAAAGTCCACCGTGGCTGCACCAAAGGTACTCTTGCCTGCATGCAAACGGATGCCAGCGTCCCCCAAGGTGCGAAGTACGTCCTCAACGTCCTTCAAATGCTGCTCAGGCGTGGAATCCGTGTAGACCACTACGTCGTCGACGTATGCCACCGTGCAATGCTTCCCGTGCGTCCTAGAGCACGAAACTTGGCACAAATACTGCCAAGATACATATATTTAAGTTACTTGAAGCTCAAGGCTTCAAGTTACTTGTGCGCGAAACGTTATAGAAAGGATGATCTGACTATATATTTGTAACGGGTAAATATATAGACAGTGAAACACAGAAAACACGCAGGGCCGGGTGCTCGGAACGGTGATAACATAAACTGAATAAGTTAGTCTAGCTAGCAGGCTAACTGGCAGGTCACGGATCGGTGTCACGGCTAACTGGGTGTCACACGTCACACACACGGCTAGGGGTGAAACAGGGAGAAGCAGGCCCCCATACAGTGGGGGGGAAATCAGCTTCCCCGTGACACCACCTCACCCCGAAAATGTGAGTGGACATCCCGAAGCAAGCAAACCCTAAAACCTAAACTCAATGTCACTTAATGTCCAGGCCGAGGGGGCCTTTTTCAACCCAGCTAGAAGCACATCCGTGCATGGGCGCTGCCTAGGCATCTAAGAGACATATAAACAGGCTAGGCGGGCTAGTCCCGCTCTACGGTCTTTGCACATCAAGGCAAGCATCTACAAGCCGCGACGTGATTGCGGAATGGCGGCGGCGGAGTTCTCGATTGCAGAAGTCCTCGAGCGCCACGAAAACGATGAATCAGCCAATGCCCACGCGGTGCCAAAGCCAAAAGCGGCCTGGCACCACCAGAGCGAATGCGTCGCTGAAGAGGGGATAGGGAGGTGGGAGGTGGAAAATGCGGTGAGGCTCCACTCTGCCGCACACAAGTGCGAAAGCAGAGAGGAAAAGCGGAGGGATGAGGGCTGCAACACCACTAAACACCACCAGGCAGTGGCCAAGGGGCACGCAGGGTGGAGGGAAGAGTGGAGGATGCCGCGGGGTGAGCTCGTAGTGGTCAAAGCTCATGTCGACGATGTGGTTGATGGACTCGATTTTGGTGTCTGGTGCATAAGCACCACCAGACACCACCAGATCGTAGCCAGGGGTAAGTTCTCGTAGTCGAATCACCCGCAGCGCGGAGTCAACTGCAGAAATGCGCGAACGCTGACGACACGAAGCCATGGCCGCTGTAAGCTGGAAAATCTGGAGCCCAACACTTAGGGTTCCCAAACGAAAACGTAACTTTCGCCAAAAATAACCAAATCGAACGATGAAAAAGTCAAATTGGGGTAGATTTTGACGAGGAACACGGCGGTGAGGTCAAAAAAGGCATACGGTAAACCAGTTACCCGGCAGCAGAGGCGCTGCTGGCCAGAGTGTCCAAGGACGTTGGGGAGACATGCCTGGAACGAAGTAGGATGCCAGAATTACGGTAAAAGTTGGAACGGATAAGAACGGATTCGAACGGCAAAGTAAACCACCAATCACAAACGGTAGGCGGAGTACTCGAACGGGCAAAGACGGTAACGGAGATGTCTTCACACCGCTGACGGATAAGAACGAAGTAAGATGCCAGAATTTCGGCAAAAGTGGTAACGGATAAGAACGGATTGAACGGAAAAGTAAACCACCAATCACAAACGGTAGGCGGAGTACTCGAACGGGTAAAGACGGTAACGGAGATGTCTTTAAACCGCTGACGGATTAGAACGGATAAGTACGGATGTAGAATCGGTGATGAGGCCGAAGCGAGTAAAATGTTGTGAGCACCACTAGCGCGGTACGGGACCGATAACCTTATAGAAAGGATGATCTGACTATATATTTGTAACGGGTAAATATATAGACAGTGAAACACAGAAAACACGCAGGGCCGGGTGCTCGGAACGGTGATAACATAAACTGAATAAGTTAGTCTAGCTAGCAGGCTAACTGGCAGGTCACGGATCGGTGTCACGGCTAACTGGGTGTCACACGTCACACACACGGCTAGGGGTGAAACAGGGAGAAGCAGGCCCCCATACAGTGGGGGGGAAATCAGCTTCCCCGTGAAAACGCGCAATTTGTTTCTAAGGCAGATGTGGCCGAGGGCGCTTCAGAACTAGCAGATTGATCTGCTGTTTCTTTGAGCGCAAAACGGCCAGAAGGGTTTCGTTTAAGCGAAACTTTTCTGCGTCTTTGAGAAACACTTTCGGAATATTTTTCATACATCTTATCCACTTTTGGATGCGCCATACTGCAAGGTGGATAATGCAGCGGATCAAAGCGAACCCTGAGCGATAAACGTACCCACCGTAGTGGAACGTTGACGATATGTTTTCGAGTGAAACTTGAAGTATATCGGAGAGAAAAGTTTTAGTTTGAAAGATTCATCGGGAGGAAATCTTTCAATTTTCAAGCATGTTGCGCCAAATTGAAAGGCGGGAACGAACTGGCAGGGACCCCTACCCTAGGGCTCTCGCTTGCAGGCGGGAATCCTGCGAACGAGATGAAACCCTCCCGATAAATCGAACCGCCGTGAAAAGTTGACCTTAGCACAACTTTGACCGGAAGCGTACATGCACATTAAACGGCATTATGCACATTTAGTCGGTTTCGAGTTACCCACCTGTCAGAATACGGAATCTGATGGTGCAGATACAGTCTGACAGAATATTTACGGTCGCGATGTAGCCTTTTGGGTCATCATGACTGCGGCGATTACATCGAAATTTTTTGTATAAGATAAATAGTATATGGAGACAAAACGACGTAAGTCGAGCCGTATCGGTGATGACAGCGGTCAGGTCGAGTCGGTGATGACTGCGGTCATGACGGGTCGGTGATGACAACTCTGATAACTGAACTCGGACTGAATGTCAACTCCAGCAGAAACTCAGCCTCACTGCCTTGACATTTTTACAGTGCAAGCTAATATATTACTATATTATTAGCTTTCACATCAAACTTCCTTTTCAGCTTTGCGCATTAACTTTTCGTCTTCCTCATCCTCTGCGTACGACTTACGCTCAAGCTTCTCACAGATTTTCCAGCCCACTTCAGGGCCTTTGTCCGAAACCAAGGCCAAAATTTTAGCGCGCGCCTTGGCGCGTGCCACACCTTTCTCCGCTGTCTCAGACAAGAATTCTAAGGCAAGAGTGACGGTCTCAGGCAGCTCCACACCTTCCAATTCCTTCTTGGCGTCATTAAGCGCCAACTACGACGCTGAGTGTGCCACGAAGTGGTGCTGGGTCTCTAAAAACTGCTTGCGGAGACCCTTGTCCTTACCATCATCGGTGCGGGTCAATTCAAGGCGATCGGACCCTGGAAGCTGAGTGAGGTCTACTGCTGCCTCCCACGGACGCTTACGTTCACCTGAGGCTACTTGCGACAGTCCCTTAAGCTCAGCAAGTCGGGCTGTCGCTCTCTCCATTTGTCGAATCAACTTCATTTGCGGTTGCGAGAGGTCCTCTCCCCATCTTGGAAAGCAGCAAAAGCGGTCGCGTACGCTGGCTGCGCGTGCAAATCATCAATCCGTCTCTGACACAAAATCGGATCGGTAAACCACTCCATAATGATATACGATATACACTGAAAATATACACTGAAAAACTTACGGTGTTACGAAAGTCCACACAATCACAGTAACACGGCAAGAGGCCCGGCCCTCTCAGTCCGTTGCTGGCCTCTTACCCGTAATTTTAACGAGGAAATTACCTCTGTACTGTACTGTCGTTTGGTCTGTACTGTCTCGTCTTTGTACTGCGTCCGTGACAGCATGTCAATTTCCGCGTCTCTGGTTGGAGGTCCACCGTTTTTCGTCGACGGCAGTACAATGCAGACAAAAAGGACGACAGTATAGAGGCGGAGGCGTGGATGTCGCCAAAATGAAATTAAGTATGGTGCGGAACGGCCGGTACATGCTACAGTACACACGACAGTATACGGAGTACAGCCGACAGTACAGACTACAGTACCGACGACAGTATACGACAGTACAGACGACAGTACAAAACGTGGTGGAAAATACTGCATGCCCCTCTCTCGATAATATTTCGCTTAAACCTTCGGGCTGTACTGTACTGTCGCACGGCTGCCACGTCGGCACATAATTCCCCAAAATCGACAGTACAGTACAGAAAACCGACAGTACAGTACAGAGGTAATTTCCTCGCTAATATACCGGGTTAGGCCTCCGACTGATCAGAAAACCTCAGTTTTCAGATCTGCTCCGTATGACAGTCATACTGCCTGTCATACTACACTGATCAGAAAACCATCAGTTTTCAGATCGGCTCCTGGTGACTGTCATACTTCCAGTCACCTTTCGCAGATCAGAAAACTCTCAGTTGTCGCTGTCGGATGTGTTCAGCCTTCACCCTTCAGCATCCAGATCCGAGATCCAGATCGAGCATGTCGATGTGATGAGAGCTCACAGCTCAGAGCAAGACTGGTCGACTCGAAGACTCTGTGACAGTCACGTCTAGACTCAAGACTGTCTCACGTCTAGTTGTAGAGCCTAGACTAAACGCGAATTTGTCACTTTCTAAAAGCTGTTCCAGCCTTATTTCTTCAACCCAAAACCCGATCTCTCTGCAAACGGCTTCGTGGTTTGAGAATTGCAAGCAATCATGACGGAAGTTAGCATTCGCGGTGTGAGCGGCATGAAGTCTGTGAAAGATATGCCGATTTCTCAGGTATCCGCTATGATCGTGCCATAGCCGTTAGCCCTGAAGTGGAGAGGTTTTTAACGGTTTCTATTGTGCCTCGTCAGGAAATGCCTCCACCGGGTGGATTCCCACAAGTACGATTTGCACGTCGGATCCCGAGCACGGGTCCTGCTGGCACCACGCTGTTTACACTTGGCGCTTTGGTTATGGGATACGGTTTCTACAAGGTCCGCCAATACCCTAGCACGGGATTAAACGTGCGAGTCTTAAAAACACGTCAGGTTTTTATTGCGCGCTGAGTGGACAATTTTGCTTTGTGTATACCCATTTATTATTTCATATTGAACCCAAGACTGCTCGGTGTGCCTCTTACAGGTCGGAATGGGCAATCGCGAAAGAAGGTAGGTGTTTGCAAGGCTGAATCGTTTGTCTGCGCTTTAAATATTTCCGTTCCTAGCCCCCTTTGTAGGGACCCTGACTTTCAGGTTCGAGCTATTAGCTGGTGTCGTAGGATAGAGGAAGTTATTAAGTAACGAAGAAAGCTATCCTGCGTTCTGAAGTGGGCGTGGAAGGGACTTCTGTTTTTTGCAGCCTTTTGTCGGGTTCTTTTCGTTTAACAAGTAGGGCAACCGTCAGACGGAACGTTGTGGTGCTGTTTGAAAAAAAATATTCCGAAAGATAAGCTTGCACACCGGCACTGGCCGCGCCTGCAAGAATTCCTTAAGTTGCTTTACCCATGTACACCTCTCGGCCTGGCAGGACATTAAAAGCGGAGAAAGCTGCTGCTCGTCACGCTATCCTCCCCCTACTTCAAGCGGAAGAAGATAGACGGTATGTCACACCGCAGCCGTCTTCGTGAACCATATCAGGACGGTATGGAAGGCAAACAAGCAACACGCCACATGTAAAACTGCAAGCTGCCCTGCGTTTATTAGAAGCAAGTGTTTTCTTAGAAGTTGGTTGGTTAAACAGATATGTGGCGCAGCAAAATAAATTTAAGGCTCAAGAGTCGCTTATCATGAAGGATGTGCCCGGCTGGGAGGTGAGATCGAAATGTGATCCCATCTGACGGGAACCTCGCACTTCACTTTGCGTGGAGCCTTGAAGGAGATGCTGCTACCTCCAGCAGTCGCGCCACAACTGTACGTGCTTTGAAAAAGTTTGTTGCTGATATAATGCAAAATTTTCGGTGCCGCGGCATACTTTACCTTGCTCGTTAGACAAGGCTACTTCGAGTTTCCGTTTCTTATCTTGAAGACCGCTCGCTGCCCCGTCACGAAAAGTGTACTTTCCCGTCCACAGCCAAAAAGTATTTTCCCCGGAAGCTTTCACTTGAACGCACGACCTTACAGCGAACTTGCCGTCAACTGGGCGGACTCGGCGGAGCCCGTACGTGCAAATGAGGCTTCCCAGAAGTTCAACAGGCTTTCTGTGAACAATATTCCTTTGCATTTGAAAAGAGTTTTGCTGTGTGCTATCAGGTCGGCAAGAGTGTGTACTACAGCGGGGCATGGCATCCGCCGTGCTACACAACCGAGCCTGGAATCAACCGAACCGCCTAAATCGCGAAAAAATTGGACTCAGGACAATATCAACAGAGACCCGCGCCTCACACTTCGTCCTGACCAGAGAGAGGCTAGGTGTTCCCTGGGCTGGACTATAACCGAAGGCTGGATAAGAGTGAATCATATCTTTGAATTCGAGAAGAGCACCTTGCGTTTTCACGAGACTTGATGACTTCTACTCACGTGTGCACCTTATGTACTCGATCTTGAACGTTTGCTTCCTTCATTAAGATTTTTTCCGGGAAGGAAACTCTGTAAAACTCCGGAACTCCGGAAATTTCGTGCACACTTTTTTCCTTTGTTTTTGCTAAGCTCATTCCGCAGCAATCTTCGCAGCGCACCTTCCCTATTTTGACTTCGGGCATCCTGCATATGCTTAGCATTGGGTTTGCTCACGATGTTCGCTGTCGGAAACTCGGATTCGTCTTCTGTTTCTGGGTCACAACGAATCCGAAGCATGTAACACTAGAATAACGCGAGTCCGCGTTATGCTCTGGGCACCGTCTCTGTTGAGCATTCTACCACATTGATGAGTTTATTATGCACTAACATAATCTATTTGTGAAGCCAAAGGAGATTCCATCTCAAGTGGTTTGTCACAGGTTGAAAGAGCCTGCCTTTAGTTATCCATACTCATGATAGCACGTGCTCCTGTAGAAGTTGGGGGAAATCAAGTAGAGGTTCTGGGTTTTGAGAATTGGACTATTTCAGAACGGGCGATGAGGGTTGAAAGGGTGTATGGGGTGGCAATTATACGAATCAGTTGTCCGAAAAGTTGGAAAAGGGGAATTGGCTATAGCCTGAATGAATAAAGTCTCCAAAAATTAACCATCCCTTTGTACCTCACTAGTCGGGGACGTACTTTTTGTGTTGTTGGTTTTCTATCCATTTATGAGGGTGCATGTCAAAGTGGGGGCTTTACATGGAGAAAGCTGCATGCAAAACGGCGGGTCCAGAAAAATGTTTTTTGTTCAGTTATGGTTGTATTTCGGTATACGTTGACAACTTATATATTTTCAGGGAGGAAATAAAGAGAGTCACAAGAGTCAGCATCCAAGTATGACGGAAATACGAGTCTCGATCTCGTCTCGATCTCAGTCTGTGAGTATGACCTTGAGATTAGGTGTGTCAGTATTGTGAGATATATTGTAACGTCAATATATCGGGTGTCACTGAATAGTTTCTCATACAAGTCTCTACTTATTATAAAGATAAACGAATATATAATGCATCTGTGACCTAGGTATCTGTCACCAAGTACTGTACGAGTACTGGTACAGTCGAACGGAGTCATGCAAGTTATGACCTACGGTGCACTGAATCCAGCACACCACCCTGTAACTGTACGGAGTGCTGTTCAGGTGACAGAGAGCGGCTCACAGATAAAGTCAATTGTTCCGAAACAACAAACAGCTAGTAGCTGGAAACTGCTAGAGGGAGGCCTGTGCTTTAGCCAGGGCGGTCCCTTTCTAAAAACTGCTGCTAGGACACCGCTCACAAGCTAAGTTCCTACACCTCAATCTTACAGCTACTCAGCCACTTTTAAAGTGGTCCACAAAGCTGCAGAGTTCACCGGAGTTGAAGAAGTTGTCAGTGTCAAAGATGTTCAACCAGAACCAGAGTCCAGAGACCATAATCCAGAACCAGAGTCCAGAGACCAGAGTCCAGAACCAGAAACCAGAACCAGAATCCAGAAGCCAAGACCAGAAGCCAGAACCAGAACAAGATTCGTAGAACAAATTCAGGAATTCAGAAAGTTGAAAATCTGATTCCAAGTCTGCCGAAACCACAAAAGGAAAAGGAATGCCGAAAGTGTAAGTGCACGGCAAGGCAGACAGACTGTTGGCAGTCACCCGAGTGGGATGTACTGCGGCGGTGAAGTCAGCGGCTCGATCGAGCACCACCGAACCCTGAACCGCTGAGACACATGCAAGGCACATGAGGACGGGCAGGGCAAGGGATGCAAAAGAGAAGACTCTCGGCAAAGTTGCCACACCGACACGTGACCGTGTAGCCGGTGGGTCCGAGGGAATCCCGTCTCCGGAGGAAGAAAAGCCGTCGGAGTCGGAGTCATCGTCGATCACGGAAAGCTCTCCCGGGTGATGTGACTCGTGAACAGACGGTCAATCGAGCACAAATTAAGGGAGGGGTCAGAGCATGCCGGCAATACCTGGTCCATAAAAGTGACACGGAGAGGTTCCTCGAAAGGAGACTCGATAGAAGCCGGGTCCGATGCCAAAACAGGGTAAAGCCCAGCGTCGATCTCGTGATTGGCAGGTGGTGGCGCATCGCACACCACCTGCGGCACAGACAAAGTGCCAAGGTGTAGAGGTGGCTGCACACTGTGCACCTGTGCAGCCGCAGCCGCGGACCGCAGGGAGTCCAGTACACCTCGTGCGTCGGATAGGACATCCTCCATGCCGGTGTCCGAGGCACCACGACCCAAGCCCGCATAGTGAGCACGCAAGCCCACATCGTGCTTTACCGGGTACGTGAAAGGCTCCGGGTCGTCACGTACCAGAGGCTGGTCGTGTTGCTGGCACAGCTCAGCAAACCCCTTGTCGTCCTCGTTGTCGAAAGCGGCTTGAAAGTCCGAAACGACCTCGTCCAAGTCCATGGCGGCATTACGAAGTCCCACATCACACGAACCACACACCGCTGGGCAACGCGCCGTGTCATGAAAGAGCCCAGGGCAGAGGGGGCACTCCTGAACGAAGGCCGACGATGCAGAATGGAAAGAGATGCACCTAGCACCCTGCGTCGGACGCGATCGAGACCAATTCCCGCCTCTTGGGAGTGGGGAGGCCGCGAAGCGATGCTTCCATCCCACCCGACGGTCACGGCCATGAAACTTACCGTCGGTCCGACGGTTCCGCTCGTCGCGCCACTTCGATGGTGGAAATTTGACACCACCGCCCCCATGCCGACGGGGAAAATCATCCCGTGGCGGTGGTGTGTCCCGCGCATGCTCGCGCTCGTCATGACGAAGGGAGGCAAGTAGGGTAGAGGCCTCACCAACGATACGAGCGAACTCCTCGAGGAAGTCCGAGATGTCACGCGGCTCCCCACCTGCGTAAGCCAATCCGAGAGGCGCGTGCGTCGGGATAGGCGAGGCCGCCTTGGGGCGGGTGGTGTCAGGGTTATGACCGATGTCATACGTGTCATACGTGTCATACCTGTCATACATGTCATACCATGTCATGTCATGTCATGTCATATATTATTATGACAGTCGACAGTATGGTCGATCATGACTGTACAGGTCGAGTCGCGTCATACATTTATGACAGTCGTCAGTACGGTCGACGATGACTGTACATGTCGCCAGATGATTATGTCATATCATCAGGCATCCCTGTCATCGAGAGTTCGTATGATTGAACTCGAAGATGGCAAAGCAAAGATACATCTTGGAAACAAACCAAGAACCATCTTTAGCTTTCAGCATGCGCAGAACTCGCATGTGCAGCATGAACGAACTAGTCGTTACTACCATGCTGGTCGTTCAACCTACGTCTCGGGTTCACAACCCAATGGCGGTACCATCTAAGATGATGGGTGACGTAGGTATAAAAGTGAGGAAGCGTTGTGCTTCAGCAGATCCTCTTACAGAGACTGCACTCACAAACCCGCTCATCCGTTCACCTGCATTGCTGTCCAACTTTGCAGTGTTTCATTGTATATTGATAATATATTCACGGCGCTTGTATCTACAGCCGTATCAGTGGTATTCTGAAAGTCGTCAAGGCACGATACTCGAGAACCCAAGTGGGTGCAGTGATAGACATAGCATATTTAATATTGTTCGCAGGTTTGCAGGAGGGCGCACATACGACAGCGTTCGCATAAATTGAATATCTGCAGCCCGAATAATATACGTTCGCATATCGACAGCACAGAAATTGCGCGAGAAGATTTTCCGCAGCGTACTCGCAGAAACAGCTGATCGCACATATACGCGATAAGGTGTGCATATGGCATATATCGGCGCAGCAATGAAATGTACACGATAAATGGTTCGCGGATATATGTATGTTCGCAGATGCGATAAATCATCAGCAAAATCGTTTCCGCGCGGAAAATCATCAGCGCAGTATCGCAATTTTCATGATTGCGCTGAATTGCTTTTTGTACGGCTTCATATATGTTGATGCGCGATGGTCGCATACTGCGCGATGGTCACATATTTTGCAGAAGTTAATCGCAGCATGCGCACGCTTGCAAGAATCACGTTCGAAAATTGTCTAGAATAATATATGACATAGTGGTCATCGACAGAATTTTGATTTGTATACATGTCAGCGCTCGTATCATATGCTGATGAATGGCGACGACAATTCATACTTTTCATCAGCAGCGCGCTCGCATTTGTATACAACGTACATCAGCGATTTTTGCAAATCATCTACGCACTGTTTACAATCACTGCGTGTAATGATTTATGGCCTGTCAGCATAATATATACCTTTCATGATTTCATAAAATGCGAGGAATGCTCGATTTTAGCACGTACAGTTTTAATGTGTCTACATGCAGTGAGAAGCACACATGTGTACGCGCGATGAAATCATATGCAGAATGATTGTATATATGCAGGAATGCTAAGAGCACATGATCGCTATGCTGTGGATACATACTGCTGTGAATGCCTTATTATCATACTGCAGCAGATTCCAATGTTCTGATGACCACACAAATACTTTTGATCATCAGCATTATACTTATCAGCAGCACAATGATCTGTGCACAATATGTGTGTGCAGATCAGCACACACACACATACACTCATTTCACTTACAGCAATCATCAATACACAGTGCATATACTTCTATATCATGCACACATCTTATGCTGAATGATTGCAATGTTGTGAATGGTACATACTTTATTATACTGTACAGCTTGATCACGATAACAGCTGTAGTACATAGAGCATAAGCATATTGCAGTGAATGCTAGTCTATATTCGAATCCATGTTGCAAAGGGTGCCTGACAGTAATATCAACACCATAATTAGTTTGTCGTGCCCTGGTGGAGCCGAGATGCTCTCCAGGTAACATGTACATTCTATGGTGGATTACTTGAAGGAATGCTCACCTGAGCTTCATGTAAAATCTATCAGTAACTCATTTCGTAATGAGATTATCATGGAATTACAACAATCCCTAAACTATATATATCATGTTAGATGTAATCGGTACGTGGTATGCTGACAATCTGCATGATAGGTTGTTAGGATATTGTGATATCCATAAAGATCTTGCAAAGTGTGTGCAAGTAAAAACACACACACACTAGTACTAATCAGCACAATACACTGCACAAACACTAGCATTCATTATACATGTTGACAATACACTGACTCCAAGTGTAATGATCAAGTATTGTATCAATACATAATACATAGATACCATCCAGCAAACACATGTGCGTGCTGGATGTCAGTGATGGCGATAGTAATGGTAACAGGATAAAACAACATGCTGTAGGGCTGGATGGAGAATATCTCCAGACCCGAAGGCAGTATCAGTGTTCAATATGCAGCTGGTAACTGCTGAACACTGTCCATGCCATTTTACTATCGCTGGAGCAACATCAATATCTACATTGCATTCTGACAGTTGATACAGATGATCACTTCACATGCATGTACCAACTCAGATCAGCAACCATACATGAATTGACAAAAGGTGGTTGTGGACGTACACACACACAAACATTGTGTTGTGTAAAAACTGCTTAGATTACATCTAGCAGTGTCCAGATGTATTTGAACACAGAGATATCACTTGATATACTCGTTGTATACATCCAAATATATCTTAGGATCTGACACAACTGTGAATTCATTTACAGTTGATTTATCTTAAATATCACCAGAGAGTGCATTTGCCTCCATGAGTTTCAATCAGAAAAACCCACATTACATGTTCACTATACATGTTGATTTTTTGAGATATTCACTGTTGTGCCATGAAAAATATCATGTGCAAAAGTGAAGAATGTTGCAATATTTCTGTAGCTTGCAACACACACACACACTGAGATATGATATATATATTATCCGAAACATGGCTGAAAAAGGCTGTAAAATCGGTGAAAAATGCTGGCGATAAATTTCAAAACTGAAATTTCGACCTCATTTTATTTCAAATAATATTTTAATACCTATTGAGGTATGTGAAAATCACAACAACCATGGTCATATCTCGTGTAACACCCTAGATATTAGGTGTGTAATATATAGGGGTGAACATATTGGCTGTAACGAAAAATCGGTCAAAATACAATACGTGTAATCTTTTGCAAATTCGGGATTGATTTTTTTGCTATAATGGATATTTATCTATCAAATAACAATCCCTGAAAGACATAACACGTGTAACACCCTGTAACACCCTAATATTTGAATGTGTGTGTCAGGGGTGTAACATACCCTCTGAAAATCACTTAACATTCACTTAGGTATTGAATGCAGTTTTGCTTAAAAATCTTTGCAAAAACATTATACTACTTATTTTTTACCTGTATTAGGGTTACTGATATCAAGTAACACCCTAAACACTGTATTGAGTAACAGGGTCACTGTAACTATATATGCTCTAAAATGCCAGTTTTATTTCGTAAAACTTCGTTTTTTGGTATTATTATATCATGCTAAATCATCATAGACATGATAATACTATAGGGCAACAACCCAAAAACTGCAGGGCTACAACCCAAGGACTGTAGGGCTGCAACCCTAAAACTGTAACAGCTAATTCCTATAAGGAATGTATGCTGAATGAGGTATTGGCAATTGACAACTGCCACTGTATCACACACTTCCTTGAGGGGGGAAGAAGGTGGATATATGTATATGCATAACCTCATCATAATATACAGATATACCATATATAACATAGGTATATATATATCTTCACACACTCAGTTAGCTGAAGAGATTTTGGTGTTGTGTTTTGTCTTTATTAGATGGCAGAAGCAGAAGATCCAGATATTCCACCCATCAATGCAGATCCGTCTACATGGTTCTTTGACATCTTAGGCTCATATGATGCATACAGTCGTTTCAAGATCCCGAAATGGCACGCTGGTTATGATAATACCCAGACCAGATTCGACAAGATAGGGTTCTTCGACAATATCAGCCGAATGAAGCCTGATATGAGCAGATATCGAGATCCTGAAAACGAGCCTCAGGAACCAGATGAAGAATATACTGCAAACAATCCTCCAATGATTTTCACAGATCCAGATACAGCACCAGCACCATCTCCATCCAGTTTGGTTCCTAAAGTGAAAATGGCACCACCAAACCAGTACAAATCAGGAATGGACGCAGAGGTTTGGTTGGAAACCGTGGATAGATATTTCCAATTCACGTATCCAGGAGTTCCAGATAAAGACTTGATCACAGTTTTCCTGACCTTCATACAGAATAATGATCGACACTATTTCCAGGTCGTGGCAAATCAACCAGATGCCACATTTGCAGGAATCAGAGGGATTTTCCTCAGACAGTTTGGTAACCCCCATAAAAGATCAGTGGCTAAAAAACACCTAATGTCACTGAAACAGGAAAACCAGACTTTTTCAGATTATCTACGCACATTCACTTCACTGGCTGCACTGGCAGCAGTTGAACTGGAAGATGTGTTGATAAAGGACAGATTCGTCAACAGCGTAGATCCGGAACTTCGCAGACAGTTTCATTTACGATTCCTGACAGAAACAGAAAGGAATAATATGTCGTGGTCACTAACCACACAGATATTGCTCGACTTGAACTATGTTGTTCATTCGAAGCAATCAGAGACTCTTCATTATCGAGGGCAGAAGGAACAGTCATCTGGAGGGCCAGCCAAAAAGGATAAGGACAGAGGACGTGGCAATAAGCCATACGACAGATCCAAAAATCAGAATTGGAAACAGAATGACAGTCAGAAGTCCAATCAGAATAGGAATAAAGGAAAAAGTGGCAAAGGCAAGGGAAAAGGAAAAGGAAAAGGACAATCACAGAAACAGAATCAGAATAAGACTTGCCATCGTTGTGATCGACCAGGTCACATCGAGAAGGATTGTTGGGCCACCACTACCAATGATGGAAAGCAGATCAAAGGCAAGCCACCAGCACAGAATCCCTTTCAGAATCAGAGACAGCCACAGAAGAATCAGGGTGCAAAAGATGGGTCTAACAAACTCATTAACACAATCAACACCCTGGTCAAGGAACTAAAAAATCAGCATAGTATCAATGCAGCAGTTGCAACTTCAGATCCAGCAGCTCCAGTTCCAGCAGCTCCAGCTCAGGGAAACTCTCCGGGTACTGCACAAGTACCGGTGATGAGAGCACCCCGAGGGTAGATCAGCCAGAAAATGCCACTGAAGCAAGTGGCCAGATTGAGAGTATTTCAGAGGAAGTCCTATCCAGACTGACACTACAGTTTCAGCAGATGGATAATCCCACAGAAAACATCGCACAGATGCAATCTCAGACAGCACAGCTGAAATCGCAGAAAAAGCTGTTGCTGTATAAGGGGAAAGTCCATGGACAGAATACTCACATTTTGGTTGATCCAGGAGCCACATCATCTTTTATCGACAGACAATTTGCTTCTCAGCTGGGTATATCACCATCAGATTCATCATCATTCTCAGTGGGGTTGGCTGGAGGAAGCCAATTACCCTGTACATCCTATCTTCCCAATGCTACATTCACGCTGGGCAAGTATAAGGATTCAGTAGATCTCTACATCATTGACATGAAACCATTCACTGTCATTCTGGGTCAAGATTGGTTGGAGAGGAGGAATCCACATATTGACTTTCAGACCAAAAATCTGACGATCACTAGGAAGCATTCATCAGGCTCCAGTATTCGCACAGTATTGTCCAGAGTTGAGCAGACTCCAGACTCAGATGGCCTTCCTGAAATGGAATTGGTCAGTGCCACCACTATGAGGAAACATCTCCGTCGCATTCGATCCAGTGGTTCGGCTGAAGAAGCCGTAGCATATCTCTTTTTCCTCTCCGAGGTCGATGGTGAATTGGTCTTTGCAGCATCAGACTCAGACACCACAATGGAAGACCCCGAGGTCACAGCAGCACGTGATCAAGTGAGAGAAGACTTTTCAGACGTTTTCCAAGAGGATCTTCCGGCTGGTCATAGGCCAGAGCGGTTTGAAGGTGGATATCATAGAATCGACATCGAACCTGGACATAAGCCTCCTTCACAGCCAGTACGCACCATTCCAGCACCCATGATGGAGGAACTCAAACGGCAAATCATCAAATATGTCGAGTTGGGTATCCTTCGTCCATCATCATCGCCATATGGATGCCCAATCATTTTCGCTCCTAAGCCAGGGGGAAAGTGGAGGATGTGTTGTGATTATCGTGCCCTGAATAACATCACCATCAAGGACACGTATCCACTACCACCACATGACACCCTACTAGAGCAGCTGAAGGGATCAAGATGGTTCAGTAGATTTGATTTCAACCAGTTCTTTCACCAAATCCCCATTCATCCGGATGATATACATAAAACTGCTATTCGCACCAGATACGGTTCTTATGAATGGACAGTTATGCCTTTCGGATTGACCAATGCTCCTGCAACAGCACTTCGTGTAGGAAATCGGGCATTTTTCGACTTCATCGACCAGTTCCTTGTCATATTCATGGACGACACTATCGTATACAGTCCAGATTTTGACAGTCATGTGAAGCATGTTCGACAGTTCCTCCAGCGTTGCAGAGATCACCAGTTTTTCATCAGGCCTTCCAAGGTGGAGTTGTTCGTTAAATCTATAGATTTTATCGGACATCACATATCTGAAGCAGGCCTATCCATCATCGAAGACAGGATCAGAGCAGTCATGGCAATTCAGCCTCCAGTGTCTTATGGTCCTACCGTTGGAAAGCAGCCTCTACGCCGTATGGCTAAAGATGGCAAGTCATCCCTTCGGTCATTCTTGGGCATGGTTGGTCAATTTAGGAGATTCATACCAAAGTTCTCCAAAGTTGCCGAACCTCTCAATCGTCTCCTTAAAGATAATGCAGAGTTTGTCTGGGAAACTGAGCAGCAGCAGGCATTTGATAACCTCAAAAGTGCCATCTGTAACGCTCCAGTATTACAACTTCCAGATCAGAAACTGCCATCTATTTTGGAGGTCGATGGATCAGGCACACACGTTGGCCAAGTATTACTCCAGGATCAAGGAAAAGGTATGAAGCCATGTGGCTATCACAGCGTCACTCTATCCGATACACAGAGACGTTGGCCTATTCCTGAGATCGAGCTATTTGCCATTGTGGAAGGCTTCCGATTCTTTCGCCACATCTTGTTGGGAGCTCCTGAGACTATTGTACGCTCAGATCATCAGCCACTGGTTTATTTCCAGACCAAATCCACACTGAGCCCCAAACAGGCACGGTGGTTGGATGAGCTCTCTGAGTACAACTTCCGTATAGAGCACATTGCTGGCGAGAAGAATAAGGTTGCAGACGCACTCACGCGTATCTCTACACTTTTTGAACTTACTGATTGTCTTCAACACATGGACATCGGTGAAGTCATTCCATCCGCAGATCCTACATTCATTGCTCTTATATCTTCTTCATCAGCTCATCAGCTACACGACATCATTATATCCGAATATGATCGTGACACATTTGCACAGACTATTTTGGCTAAGCTGACATCATCGACTTCATCACAGTCAGTCAGCAGCTACAGCTTCGAGCTCATTCAGGGGTTGATCTATCGTAAGACCATATATGGCAGACAGCTGTACATTCCACCAACAGCTAAAGTCCCCACAGATGACGGTGAGATCACACAACTTCGCCACATTCTTCTTCATGAGTGCCACTCAGCCACTATTTCTGGTCATGTAGGCAAAAATCGCATGCTTCATCTTCTGCGTAGCCGGTATTATTGGCCAGGAATGACAACGGCAGCCATCAAGTACATTCGGGAGTGCCCCGTTTGTCAGCGCCAGAAAACGAGGCGACACAAGCCTTATGGTCAGGCACACATACGATATTCTGTGCCTAAGACAAAATGGCTTGATGTATCTCTTGATTGGATCACTGATCTGCCTATCACCACTAATGGGCACGACAGTATATTTGTGGTAATGTGCCAATTCTCTCATCGTTGTCATCTCATTCCCTTCAGCATGACCTGGACAGCTCAGCATACTGCTTCCATCTATATGCAGCATATCTTCAAGCTCCATGGTCTTCCGAGGAACATCATCTCAGATCGAGACCCCAGATTCACCTCTACATTCTGGCAGACACTGTGGAAATCTACTGGTACGAGATTGTCCATGACGTCATCACACCATCCACAGTCGAACGTGCTGCCAATGAGAGGAGCCATGCCTTCATTGAGGACATCCTCGGGTATTTTTCAAATTGTTGATTCATGATTTGATTTCACCATCCTCTGGTTTACAAACTGATTAGTAGCATTTTCATTTTCAGGTGTTGTTGCAATGATACTTCAGCCAATTCGTGGGAGGACAAGTTGCCTCTGGTGGAGTTTGCAATTAACAATACCGTTTCTGCATCAACTGGTTATTCACCATTTTATCTCGACTCGATGGCGCAACCACTCTCGCCTCATGATCTGGTTATTACTATCCCGCCAGAAGCTCCTGTTCCAATACAAGAAGCTATTCGAGATCATTTTGACCAGTACTCGGCTGTTCATGCCAACGCGGTAGACAACATTTTCCGAGCAGCAGAAATTAGCCAAGCCAGATTCAATAAGACTCACATGCCTAAGCAGTTCGCAGTTCGGGCAGAAAGTTCTTTTACGGACCGAGTTTATTCAATGGACTGGTTTGACAGAGGCAGGCAGACACTTTAAGCAGCCATATATTGGGCCGTTCACTATTTCCAAAGTGCTTAGCCATGGACGTGCATACGAGTTAGATTTCGGAAATCTTGATATCCGTATTCATCCGGTACAGCCTGTTTCCAGATTAGAGCTGTACAATGACTCGATTCAAGCACCTTTGCCTCTGCCACAGATGATCACCGAAGAAGGGCAACCACTATTTGAGATATCACATATACTCTCGGATAAGTTCACTAGAGGTGTCAAATACTATTTAGTACGATATGCAGGCTACGGTCCTGAGCATGACACCTGGGTCAAAGCCACAGAGCTGACCAATGCAGCAGACATTATAGCTGCCTATGAAGGCTAAACATTATATTAAGCCTTATGCCCTTACTTCTTGTAATATATACTAATACATGTCGATCATCTATACAACCTTGCTATTAATGTTTATCATTATGTTGCATTGAAGCAAGAATTGATCCTTCCTTGCTAAAGGTGTAGTGAGCCTTGTTCAAAATCATACCCTTGCACAGATACGCACACATGCGAGATATCATATGTTCATATCTGTGGATAAATAAAAAACTGCTAAATGCTACCTTTGCCAAAACCGTGGTTTGTCATCGGATTCTTGGCCAGTCATCCGAAGCTACCGGAGACATCGACTGAGGTAGACGGAGTTGTGATCCTAAGTTGTGCTTGACAAACATAACTAAATAAATTTCACATTAGTACGTGGCGAATCCATTCTCACTCATCGCGATAGATGTTCGTCAAAGCGTGCGTACTGGACAAAAACATTGAGGAGTTGAGCAGACCGGTTGAGGATTATAAGTCCAATTCCGTTAAGCAGGGCCACTCCGTTTGCATTAAAAACAAGCCCCAAAAATCGGGCTCCCCATCGCCACCTATGATCCTCCAAAGTAGCTTAAGGAGGGGAGGAAGGGTTGGGTGCACTATATCAGGCCGAGAATCGTGCGATTATAAATCGTTAAATCGTGGGATCATCGTTCGCTAAAGCGACGACGGCTAGCGCAAATAATCCGTAACGTAGACTTCGGATGCTTTGAATCGTCTAGCACATACATGATAACGTGTGGATCAATCAGTAATCCAGCGTAGGATTGTATCGCGAAAACGCTCTTCATTGAACCTTGGAACGTCACTCAACGATACGATTTCCGGAAAGGTGGGCTGCATCCTAAGGACTGTATGGCTAAATGCCTAAGGTGAGGGACTAAAGTGGACTCAGTTCCCCCCAATAACCTAAAAACACCATGAGGGACGCCTCAAATCGGTGTAAGAAGACTGGTACCAGCAAGAAGCGACAACAACAAAGACATCAAAGACATATACAAAGGTATGCCCGTTGTGAGGTCACAACTCTCTTAAGAGGGGAGATCTGTCAGGGTTATGACCGATGTCATACGTGTCATACCTGTCATACATGTCATACCATGTCATGTCATGTCATGTCATATATTATTATGACAGTCGACAGTATGGTCGATCATGACTGTACAGGTCGAGTCGCGTCATACATTTATGACAGTCGTCAGTACGGTCGACGATGACTGTACATGTCGCCAGATGATTATGTCATATCATCAGGCATCCCTGTCATCGAGAGTTCGTATGATTGAACTCGAAGATGGCAAAGCAAAGATACATCTTGGAAACAAACCAAGAACCATCTTTAGCTTTCAGCATGCGCAGAACTCGCATGTGCAGCATGAACGAACTAGTCGTTACTACCATGCTGGTCGTTCAACCTACGTCTCGGGTTCACAACCCAATGGCGGTACCATCTAAGATGATGGGTGACGTAGGTATAAAAGTGAGGAAGCGTTGTGCTTCAGCAGATCCTCTTACAGAGACTGCACTCACAAACCCGCTCATCCGTTCACCTGCATTGCTGTCCAACTTTGCAGTGTTTCATTGTATATTGATAATATATTCACGGCGCTTGTATCATCAGCCGTATCAGGTGGGAGGGCCATTAGGGTTCGCACACCACCACACCTCGAGAATGTGAGTGTACATTTCCTCGATCCCCACCTTCGCCAACTCAGTGTCGAGGCGAAGGGGGGTAATTACCTCACGGTAAAACTCCGGATCCAGTGCCGCCAGGAGCTGTCTCTTGGCGGCCTTCTCGTCCAGAGAGCCGGCTCCGCTAGCCGCAATCGCCTTAAGACACTCGTCAAATTGTGCCACTAAGGGCTCTGGGTCGACAGAGGGCCCAAAAGAAATTCCTAAGAGCTCCTCATGGTGGCGGAGCGGCCGCTGCCCAGGAGGCAGAAGCCTCTTGGTGACCTCAAGGAGGGCTCTCTTACCGTCGCGCGGGGAAATTCTCGCCGAAGCGTCGACCCACCTTCGAGCTGGAGAGTGGGGTGTCGTTAAAGAAACCAACGCACGAAGTAAAATGTCGTTGAAGATCGGGTGAACCTCCTTGGTGACGTCCACGAGGTCAAAAATGTCCTCGTTGGCGTTGCCCTTGGTGACAAACGAAGTCTCCAATGCAGTAATCAAGGAGTCCCATAGAAGTTGTCGATGTGGTTCACTTCCGGAAAATGACGAAGCCTTGTTACCTAGGGTGTCCTTGGCAACACGCTTCACAACATCATCGTCCCAAGATGACTGTAAAACGGCATTACCACGTGTCTTGTCAGTAGCAGCAAGGGTGGCATGCGCTGACTGCGGAGTGCTCCTATAGCGAGCACCCACGTTTCTAGCGAAAATAGAATCAAGGCGCATTCTAGCGCCCACGGCCGGGGTTCCAACTGAAGATGAAGTCATTAGAATAAAAATCCTATAGGAGGGGCGTTGGGGAAAAGGCGAGGTGCAAATTGTGGGGTGGCGAGCGCCGGCAATGCAGTCACGGAGTGGGAGGTCGAAAGGGGTCGAACGAAACCAACGAAGTTGGAGATGCGGCGGCCAAGGAGACGTCGACAAGGGTGATCAAGCCCAGTCAAAAACAAGTTCCAACGCAGACACCCGTAGGATAAGCCGAAAGTTCCAATCCAAAATCTCACCGCAACAAAACGCAAGCCGCACGCTCTAAATTGGCCAATTCAACACCTCGCGAGGCCCCAACGCCCCGCCAAGCGGATAAGCTTAGCCAATCATGGCAAAGTCAGCAGTGAAGAAAGCGGGGTGACACCCCATAACCTGTGAGATATATTGTAACGTCAATATATCGGGTGTCACTGAATAGTTTCTCATACAAGTCTCTGCTTATTATAAAGATAAACGTATATATAATGCATCTGTGACCTAGGTATCTGTCACCAAGTACTGTACGAGTACTGGTACAGTCGAACGGAGTCATGCAAGTTATGACCTACGGTGCACTGAATCCAGCAAGTATGACGTATCCTGTCATCCTGGGTACCAACTTCCAAGAGATGATGCGAACGCTGCGAAAAACAGTCGGAAACTTTGCGTCGTTAGATGGGAAAATGTTTCGTTCTAGATGTATTTATGTATTTTCATACCGTTCGTATCTTACGGCTACGTTTGCCATCGCATATCAAATCATCACAGTTGTTGTCCGATAAACAGTGCAATCGGTGAGATATTTCCTTTTCATAGCGGTTAGCAAATGAGAACCGCAGTTGATCGATAATCGATTTTCGCTCTCAAATTTAATTGGTCAAAGCGCGTCGTCGTTCCTTCAAAGTTCAAATACTTATTTGAGATCCCATTCTTAGAAACACTTCTGCGCCCGAACCTGGCGGCCAGAGCACTCTCCGTCCGGAAGCTTTCGTTTGTGCGGGAATTTCACAGGCGGTTGTGAGCAGTGTTTTGTTTTGTATGGTTGTCCATTGTCATCACGACCTCATAAGTATGCTCATATGGCTTCATGTTTCTCTGCACTGATGGCTCATGCTCTGCTGTTTGTTACTAAGTCTGTGTGCTTGGCTTTTCTGCGTGATCGCCAAGACATTTCTCGTTTGCTACTTCGCAACCACAACTGCTTCACATTTCTGTCTCTCCTTGTTTAAAGGTATGGCAATTTTGTGCGCATGCCTTGGTTGCATTTTTTTTTTTTTGCGATTTTGTGTTTCAGAAACGCAATCTTGTTATTAGAGTTTGTGAAGGAACTATTGCGCCATGTGTTCTTCGAAGAGGTAGCCGTGCGTCTGGGGATCTACCCTGGCGGGTTTAACCCCGGTCTTGGTTGGCCATGCTACCGTACTAATGTTTAGAACTACGCTACTTTCCCTTACTGACATGAAATAGTTTGCGCTGCTTGTTTTTTATTATTCACCGACTGACAATATACCCATCGTTCATCCTGCAGGAGCGACGGGAGAATGCGCCAAGCGTTTTAGGATACCCTAACATATGTTGGGGGCGAGGAAGACGCGTCTGATTTCTCGGATCTTTGCGCGAACCGACTAAAGTGCAATTTCTCGGTTTTGGTGATTGCGTGTATGTGCCTTTTCTTTAGTTCAGCATGCTAACATTTATTTTCCCGGTTATCGATAGTTCGACAGCGAATAACTAGATAGGAAGGTAGTTTGTAAACATTCTTTAATTTGCTTGCACAGCATACTATATGTTTATTATTGCGTTATACTCTGCTTCTCAGTAGTCCGTGAGCGTTTTACACCGAACGTACATAATTTAGCATAGCAGAGCTACCCATAGAGGCCAACGAAATATTATACCGTTTGCTAATATGATACAATTATGCCATATTTGTATTATGTTTACATGTATTTCGACAATTTGTAGACAAGTCATGCCAAATGTTTTCGGAAAGTTGATAACTTAAGAACGCGATAACTTGATTTCAAGGATATTACTTCGCGACTTGCCATAACGTGTACGTTCAGATATGACACTCGTCACTATCTCTATTTGTACCTCACTAGTCGGTCCATATTTCCTTTTCAACTTTCGGGATTGTCGGCATTTTCAAAATCAACCTATGATGTGATAGATTGCACTATTGGCAGAGCTAGTTTTGAGAAACTCGGAGGAGATCGAGCCCTTAATCATCGATGACAGGATTGAATGATCATGTACCTGGACGGCCGGCACTCGTGTTAGCAAGTTAGCGAAATTTGGAGTAACCAGGAAGTGTAGAGAGTGCCAGGTAGTAGAAAATAAAACAAAACAAAACTGCGCTACTTAGCAATGTCGGGCAGCAGTACGCAAAACTGTTTTTCTAAATCTAAGGCTATCTTGGACCATTGAAATCGATTTCGACACGGTCCCGGCCCTTCGTATGAGAGGTTGGTTTAAGTCGTCGTGCAGTGGGATAAAACCGATTTAAACCATTCTGGTAACACCCGCCATTCTTAGTGGTGCGTAGAGGGATATATCCGGCCGTGCTCAGAATGCAGTGTCTCGCTCACTAAGTATGTGATATACTCGATAATACTTACTGAGAGATAAACTCGAAGCCTAAACCCGCCCTGTCGGTCGGTCACGCACTCGTTACTTCACTACTCCTACTACTACTGCTAAGTTACAGCGGTCTCAACGGACAAACTATATGGGTATGTTGTCAGGGCTGCCTGGAACACTGCAGATCTCAGCAGTGAGAATTCCATACCAACAGTAACATGTGATTCTGAAAAGCAAAAAACATAAGTATTACGATTTGAAGAATATCACGATGTGGAATTGAAATGCGTTACTTTAGTGTAAGTGTATACGGTACAGTTTAGTCGCTCGAAGGGGAAGAGTTTCATACATGATTGGTTTTGAAGTACCGTGTCCGCTTTATTGATTTCAACTCTGAATAACCATTAGGTATGGTTCGCAAGGTTTAAGCCGGCATTAGGCTTTTTGTTACGGCAGCTAGGGCCCAGGCACTGTTCCGATCCATATTTAAGAATCGATAACAGGGTTTTTATTACATTCCCAACATATAGGGCTGTATTGCGTATATTCGTCAATCACATCAGTCCGCATAAATAGTCAGTTCATTTTTTTGAGACCAGGCGGACGAGTCGATAGCCCACGGAGCGGGATATACATGCCGGAGCTTACTTTTTCGATTTGGATATGTTTTCCGAACTTTCGATTAGGTGGTCCAATAAATCGAACAAGTAAGCTCCAGAATTTGTAGCCAACTCCGCGGGCTATCGACTCCTGGTCCCAAACGAGAAAAATAATTATTTATGCGGATTGTGATAAGCGAAACGCAATGCAGCAATGTATATGTATGGGATAAGTTTACATCGGGGGCCGATATTTCAATAAATCCACATCGGGGGCCGACATCTCATTTTAATCCACATCACGGCGGGACAATTCATTTAAATCCATATCGGGGGCAGACATTTGATTTTAATCCACATCGGAGGCAGACATTTGATTTTAATCTACATCGGGGGCTGACAAGCCTAAACGTTTCACATCGGGTGTAGACATCTCATTTTAATCCACATCGGGGGTTGACATCTCATAGCATGAGTAGACAGAAGACACACGCAACGATATAATGTACTAGGCGGATCGATCTCAGAAAGAGATCTCCACTAGGCCATCTGACCGTAGGATCATGTGCGCGACAGTGCTTCGCTTTTTGCATCCCAACATGCCATGCCATAACGCGAGGATGGCGTCGCGATAAATGTGCGCGACTGCAATGGCACTGTCATCGTTAGCGTCTGGCGTTCGTGAGATCGGAAGTTCGTCTGTGTCGCCCGTTGGGATTCGCGCTTTGCTGATTAAGTAAGGTAAGGTAAGTAAGGTAATTTGGTCCGGTTCCAAATCATAAGGAGCAGAGGTAACGAAACATAACTATGCAAATCCAACCGGTAGATATGTAACTCGCGTATTACGATGAGCACATCTACCGGTTGGATTCGCGAAATAATGTTTTTAGTGCCGCAAACGATGAAAGCCTGTCTTGTTCGGCGAAATAAAACAGTTTTTCACTGCTGGACGCTCAAAAATACATTATTTCGCAAATCCAACCGGTAGATATTTTCATCGCAATATGATTTACATATCTACCGGTTGGATTTGCATAGTTATGTTTCGTTTACATTACATCCTTACGCTGAATGTAATGCATACCCCCGATGTGGATTAAAATGAGATGTCTACACCCGATGTGGATTAAAATGAGATGTCTACACCCGATGTGGATTAAAATGAGATGTCGACCCCCGATGTAGATTAAAATGAGATGTCAGCCCCCGATGTAGATTAAAATGACATGTCTACCCCCGATGTGGATTAAAAAGAAGTGTCTGCCCCCGA